>PVKS010003228.1:0-106663 GCA_004027875.1 Aplodontia rufa | reverse complement strand
AAAAAAAAAAATGCAACTGATGCCAGGCATGGTGGAGCTGGAGAGGCTGTGGAAGGAGGAACAAGTTCAAGGTCAGCCTCAACCTGAGCAACTTAATGAGACTCCCAAAATGAAAAATAAAAAAGGGCTATCGTTGTGGCTCAGTGTTTAGGTGCTCCTGGGTTCAATCCCTGGTACCAAAAAATAAGTAAATAAATTAAATTAAAAAAATAAAAATGCAAATGAAAAATATTAGACGAGGCTTTCTTATAAAGACTCTTGCTTCACACTTTGAAAGTACGTTTAGCTAATTTAAAGCACCTGATAGATTCCTCTTCAAAAAAAAAAAAAAAAAAAGAACAAGAAGAAGATGATGAAAGAGGAAGGACAGAAAAGCCAGAGACAATAATGTGCTATGCCCTAAGACAAAGACATTAAGCATATTTGGGAATCCAGTGCCAGGGCCTCCCATCTGCCTGAGGCAGGCACAAGCTACCCTGCAGAGTCCACTGCCTTCCATGTGTCTCCTGGGACTGTGTGCTGGAGACCTTCTCTCTGGAACTGTCAGCTGGTGGGGCACTCTGCAGCTACCTTTGACCTCTGTCCCTGATCCACTCCAACACATTCCAAGCTGTCGCACCGGATCATCCTCTCTGGTTCATTGCACACCATTCGAGCCAACAATTGGCATGTCCTTTTCTCCATCTGTGTGTTCTAGTTTAGACTGGGTCAGGAGAGATGTCACTGTTTCTCTGCCTCACTCTTGACAGCTCTCTGATTTTCAGCATTTCACTTTATCAACATTAATGTGCAAAGTTCTGAAGTCAAGTGACAAATATACTGGTAAATTCAGCATTGTGAAAATATTTTTGTCTGTTTGTTGGTTTACAAGGGCACTGCAAGTCCTTTAAAAGACAGTCTACCTCTCTTCCAATTCCCCAACTTTCCTACCTTTCTGAGTATTACGGATTGCTCTTATTGTCATTTTCCATTCTTCAAGGCTCATTTTCAATGCCACCTACTTTGAAAAGCTTTCCTAAGTTGTCCCATAGCAAGAGAAGATTAATCACTCTTATGTCATCTCTGAACATCTGAGCACTATATATTCCCTATATGTAATTCTTCCAAATAAATATTAGGATTTATTACTCTGTTCACTGTTTCATACATCTTATTAGGTGTTGAATATATAGGGCTGTGCAAATAATCTGATATACTCTAGTCTAGTAGCAGATCCACATAACAGCACATAGTTAAGATAGATGTATGAAAAGGAATTAAGGCAGCTGTAAGGAGGGAATTATTAATTAACCCTTGGGGGATCAAGTGTAGTCACAGGAAAGGAGAACAGTAATTATAAAAGCAAACAGATCAGACTTGGAATTTCCTTTTAACAGTTACTCAATAATCACTTTTGGGCCATATGTTCAGTATAATTGGCCAAAAGTACAAACATTATCAAAATGGTGATAACTAATCAACATGTATGTTCTGAGGATTAAATATCATATTTAAATGAGATCATGAATGGCAAACATTTATCATAAGACTTACGTAGTACATGCTTCATCCAGCCTAGGGGAAAGGCACCACAGCAAAACCCAGGGCAAAATGAAGACTCCATCAGTAATTTTAGTGCTAACTGAACAGTCTCAAGACACATTGACTAAGTAAGGGCACTTAACATCACTGGGTTCAAACTGAATGCAATTAAGTGACCATAGCACTAAATAATGGTGGAACGTCTTCCCTGTCTGACTCTTCAGGAGCTTCACCATTATGGTCATTATCCTGAATATAAGACTTTGCCTTCAAGCCACAGCGAATCTGTATATGTGTTTGGGGAGGCTGGTTATTTCTCCAAAAGGATTGATTAAAAGTTCAATGTGGACAGGGCTGGAAGTGGGCAGTAGACAGGGAGGGTGGTTGGGTGTGTCCTACATGATTCTGTTATGAATTCAGCATGAGAACTTCTCTCTCACTTTATAAAAGTTTTTTTTTATATTTCATATTTCAGAGATATCTTCCTGGTGAGGCATATTTTCTTTCAATCTCACCTTCAGATGAGGAAGGAGCAGGTGATATTGTCATGCTGGCAGGATGAAGGGTGTCCTCCAAACGCTCGTGTGAGACAATGCAGAAGACTCAGAGGTGGAATGATTGGTTATGAGAGCCTTAACCCAATCACTGTGTTAATCTCTTGATACAGATTCACTGGCAACTAAAAGCAGGTGGGGTGTGGCTGGAGAAGGTGGGTCATTTGGGGTGAGCCTTTAGGGGATTTTGTATCTGACATGGAGTCTCTCTCTCTCTCTCTTTGCCCCTGGAGCCATGCCTTCTACCTTGATGTCCTGTGTCCTTGAAAGGCCCTAGGAATGGAGATGACCATCTATGGATTAACACCTTTGAAACCCTGAGCCCTCCTAAAATTGTTCTTGTCAGGTCTTTTAGACACAGCAATGGGAAAGCTAACTAAAAGAGGCCCCTTATTTCGTCATGTCTAACTAGATTCCCACTAGTAAAATGGGAAGAGTCAAAAGAGACCTGGCTCAGTGTGATACAGGATTTTGACTAGACCTGGGTGGCCAAAGAAACATGAATTAAATACCTAGTCTGCCTTTGTACAATTCTAGCTTATAGGTTTATTCCTTCTTCAAAAATGATGGTTTCAGCAGTGAGGAAAATTGAAATTCTATTCTTTATTCCTTTTCTATCCTGTTCATTGAGTTTGAAAGCAAGGATTTAATCTTTTCAGTAGCCCACCTACTTCTAGACTAAAATCTAATAGTACAAGGGAAAAATGTTTGAGGAAGTATTTTATGAGTCTAAAGGTTGAATAACTTAAAAAATTACTAAAAAGAAAGTGGTGCTTGGGTGCAGAGCCTTGGCATCAGACATATCAACATCTTTTGGAACTAGCTGTCAGTTCTGTTCAAGTCATTTAAACTCTTGCACCACAATATGCTTGCCAGTAAAGGGAAATAAGTTATCCTTATCTCAGAGGGTTGATATGAGATTTAGATGATAATATATGGCATCAGGTCTAACTCTGATAGAATTCAGTGTGAAAGAAAATCTTGACCCTTTCATTTTCTTGCTTCTTTACATCCAAATCAGCGTCCAATGCCTGTTTTATAGGTAAGCTCAGGAACAGAAATATAGTAATATGAAGAGTGTGGAACAGTATGGAGGAGTATGGAGCAATGAATAAGAAGACCTTGCACTTCAATATGGGAAACCAGGTATATTATGGATGGTACAAAGAGGTGTGACTGAGAAGTGATTTTGTGCTGGGAACTACATAATACCTAGAGGCACAGCATTCTACAAATGATGATCAGTTGGTTAAAAAGAAAAAAAGTGGTGAAATAAGAGATTGATATCACAAAGACAAAGAAGAGCACTATGATCAAAATATTAAGAGAGTGACAAGTACTCCAGCAAAGAAACCACAGCTATCATTGGAGTCCTTACTGGTAAGGTTTAGGATCATTCGTTGTTAGCTTCTAAGATCCCTCTGTGTTCTGGATGGCCCAAATATAGATGTTGAATACATGCAGTGGGAATCACTTCCCCTGCACTTTTCAATGTTTTTTTTTAATTGTAATTCTACTCTCTTAATTATTTCAAGAAATGCAGATCTCCTTCTGTTTTCCCATGAAGGTCGAGAAAAGTAGCTGTAAAGCTTTGATTTGCTCTTTCCTACCATGGAACCCAGCATTCTAGAGACATCAATGTGCAGATTATGACAGCTGTATTTCAACTATACATTTTAGAACTGAAAAAATAGCCATGGAAAGGGTTCTGGGACACACAATATCACCATGAAGTATAACTGAACTAAAACTTCATTAATCTCTTGACCTCTAGACCTGTAGACTGACTGGTGGAGCATAGTGGCATTTTCTGTTTCTAGTATGAGTAACAGATAAGAGTAATACTAGAAATCTCTGAAAAATTGTTATTGTCCTTTCTCTAATGAACGTGCACCTTTGGAATTAGTCATTGGACCCTTTCATTAAAACTAGAAGTAATATTTTCAGTATTTTTTTTTTGGTGGCAAAATGATGCACCTTCCCCTTCTTCTATCAAAAATCCCTGGTTTTATGGGATGATTAAAACGTTAGAATTATTTGGACAGTTGTGATTCTTTAAGATAGTTATTCAATTCAAATTTCTGTTCACCACTCTTAAAGTTTTTCTGCTATTTATTACAATAATGTCAACAGCCTTGTCTCTGGTACTTATGGGTCACCACTCAACATTTGCCACCCTGGGTTACTGTCACCATCACAGGATTCATGGAGCCAATTCAGTGCAGCATTTCCCACTGTTATTTCAGGCCCACAGAAAAGAGGTCTTAGAGATTTCTCAGGAATGACTTTGCTTCTCTCTCTAATGTATTTCTCAATCTTAGTGCAGGGTGTAGGAAGTGTTTCCTGGAACCTCTCAGAGGACATAGTTCAGAAATGGGCTACCAGGTCATGTATAAGCATTCCCTAGAATTCTGACATCCCTAGGCCAATTATTTTCTACAGTATGTCAATAAAGAATCTCAGCTGGATTCAGTATAGAATATCTTTAGAACCAGAGATCCAGAAATCAGTGAAAATTGTTCTAATTAAAATGTTAAATCATTTCCAAGACACTCCAAATATATCAGCAAATCTAGATTATATTCTTAGAAAACTCATATCAATGGATGAAAATTAATTCATCATTAGCTTCTATCCACCCTAATACTCTACTCTTATGTTCAATTTCCATCCAGAATCCCCTGCTTTCTCTCCTTATGACAAGGCAGAATTATTGTTATTTTGTTAGGCATGCTTTCTGCTTGTAGTTTTGTACACTATCCCTTTGGGATTGCTGGAAGTTGGGGCTATTTATGTACTTGGAAAAAAAGAAAATGTTGTGAGAATTGCTTTAGGGAAGAACTGAGAATCTCCTGCAAAGAAATTAATTTTTTTTTCAGGAAAGTTACATTAACTTTCTTGACAGGGAAGCACTAAACAGAACTTGAGTCAGAAGGTCCTCAGTTTCTTTGAAATTTCACATTTTCCTCCATCCCTATGCACAGAATCTCAATTCTTGACAATCAGTGTGATAAATTTGGGATAAGAGACCCTGAAATATTGCAGTATCAATTTATGTTATAGATCAGTTACTCGAAGGATTAGAATTTGGGTTGAACTTCTAAAAATCATAAGCTATTTGCAGTATAAGATAGGAATTTCTTTTATAAAAGACACAGAAACTTTCTTCTTTCTTTTTCAAATGCTGACCTGGAAACTTCAAGTCCTGAGGTTTTCATTTTCTTCTTCCAAGTTTTCCAGTACACTTAGAAGCCATCAATCAGCCCTATTATACTACTTACAACCACTAAAGTATTCTGTGGACATTCAAATGCAGGTGATTATAGATGACACTATATGTAACCATTTTCTCACTATTTGCCATTACTCAATATTGTACTGGCAGCTGGGTGATCAATACTTTTTAATTCTTGTCATATTAAAGAAGCAGTTTTAAATATACCTCTACGTACCTTTAGAAATACCTGACGTATTTCTTTTAAGAAAAAAATAAATGCTCAAAGGTGAACAACTACTATGTGCATTATGGAATAAGAGGTTATTATAGAAATGAGATGTTATATTTTGGAAGAAACTGGGAAAGTGAATATCCAGATCTGATACTTGATCTGCAGCCAGTATCTGTCAACATGATAATGCATGAGGAAAGAAAGCAAAGCAGAGGAGAAAAAAGATAAACTGGAACTCTCTGCCCCTCTACATCTGTCCATCTCTGCATATGTCTAAAGTGAACCTCAGATAATCATGGCCACTGATGCATTTTAGCCTCTGAAATTATGTGAACTACTCTAAAACAAAAGGTTGTTAGAAAAGTGACAACAAGAAGGAGGTTTCTTGCCCCAGAAAGAGAGGCAAGGGACCAGTAGATGTGAGGAGTGGGGTGGGATAGTTCTGGGGGTGAGGATGTTGGCCAAATTATATTGTTGTATTGTGTGCATGTATGAATATGTGACAGCAAATCCCATTATTATGTACAATTGTAATGCACCAATAAAAAAAGAAAAAAGGGATAAGATAAACCTGGAAAATTTTATGCAGCTAGAAAACAATGAAATTTAAAACAACAACAAGAGAAATATTGATACTTTTCAAAAAGATAAAAGACCCATACCATATCTGAAAAGGTTGGTACTGGGGAATCCTTGGAGAGTTCAAGAAACAAAATAAGTCATGGTACTATTGGACTGCAACTCCCCAAATTAAATATATGCCCAAGAGTGCATATTGGGGAAAAAACTAAATAAATAAATAAATTAGTGGATACAGACAACTGTTCTTGTCTTGTATATTATATTCCATATAATATATTGAGATGTTTCCCTTCTATTAATTAGAGTATAACTTACCTCTTCTTGGATATAGTGTGGGAATCATTCAAGGTTTTAATCAATTCTCCCTGAATATTTGTTTAGAACAAATGATTTCATTTATCCTTTCTTTGCCATAGTCTAATTTTCAAGGGTGAAACTCTGAGTTGATCAAATTTTTCTGTTGGTCTCAACCAATATTGACCATGCTCTTTATTTAAATATGGGTTTAAAAAAAGGAAATGTGGTTGTTCCAAGTATTCTGAATTATATATATTGCAGAGTCTGGAAAATGCACATGCGGGACTAAGGGAAATATCCTACTTTTGAGAGTAGAATGAGATGTTTACCTGGTTCATGAGAGAAAGAGACATTAATTATCATTCTAGGTTTATTTTTATTTTATTAAAAATATTGGCAACTAACAAATGCTTGTCTTATTCCAACTAGTTAGGAATATCATCTCTGAACCCATTCTTTGTTTCTTCATTTGTTATTTTGAAGAAGTTTTAAAGAAACTTTTCACAAGATAAATTTAGGAGAAGTGTACAATGAGTATTCATGTTATCACCTAGGTAATTCAATTAACATTTTGTCATCTAATCATTCTTTACCTAACTTATCTCTTTCTGTATGTATTCACATTCATATTTATTTGTTAAACTTTAGCATGAGAATTCAAGTGCTCATCATTTTTCCAAGTGAAATAATTTATTATTGTTTTGTCATTGAATATCTGGGTTAAGTGGAGCTTTGTCAGGACTCTAGTTCAGTTTTGTTTCAAATATTTTCACAGTATCCCAGGGAATACCATCCAACCTTCATTTGCACATGTGAAGCTGACTAAGACTAAACTTTACTTGTCTCCCATTTTATCTGCCTATGGTTCATTCTAACTCAGAATGAACATCATAATCATATTCTGATTTTATTTCCCCTTGTTCAATTTCAAGTATAATTATAAATAAATTCTTGTTATATTTCCATTTGTGTGTGGTTTTTTTATGCTTTTCATAGGTGGTGAGCTTGTGAGATTTTTTTTTTTTTGCTTCTTTTATTTAAATGCTTACTACCAACAATTTATTTTTACATTTAAAACACACACACACACACACACACACACAGGTATATATACATGCTTATTTTGTTCACGTTAAAGAAGACTCTCCACTCCACATATTCTCTGAGGTCTTATTTTGCTCACTCAATTATTTTGGAAAAAATAGAAAACCAAAACCAAACAAATAAAAAAAATCCTTTCATATTATGGGAACAGAAGTTGTCCCTACTGTGTCCTCTTTCCATCTGATTACCATAGAAATACCTTTTATGATACTGATTTCACTTTCTTAACATCTGGAATACATTTTTTTACCAGCCCTCTCTACCACCCTGCTACTCTTCACCCTTATAAGTGTAGCTGTGAGATTTAAAAGAAAAAAAAAACCTGCATTTCCATAATCTTGGCATCCTTTTTCATAAATAATTAATTGCTTCCATTCATTAAAAGAGAAAACATATTAATATTATAATAGGTAAAAGTATTGGATAATATTCCAGAACCATCATGGAGCTATATAATGGTTCATAAAGCCCCAACCCAGTCTTGCAGGTATTCTTGGTAATCACACATTCCAATTGTCCATTTTAATAAAAACTACAGCAGTCTATCCTAAAAGGATGGTATTGATCTCCAAAAATTTAGTGGTATAACAAAAAATGATTCTTGGGCTCACTAAAGTTCCTTTTAAAATAATCTCAGATTATAATCTGAGATAATTAATTGGATGAATTGGAATTCTCTTGAACTAGAAAAATATGTTTTTAAAAATTTCAAAACCAGTTTGGTGATATGTATGTACCTAAGATACTCTGGAAGAAAACACACAGTAAACTCGATTTGAGATGTATTTATTTTATCATTAGTATGCATGAAGGCTTATGTTATGAACAAAGAAAAAATTAAGTGAAGAGAAGATCTATTTCTAATTTTCTATTATGTTACACTGGTCAACATAAAATTCAAAAAAGGGAAGGAGTTGCTAGGTGGTTAAGACTGACCTCAAATTTAGGATCCTCCTACTTCAACCTCCTGAAATGCAGGGATTATAGGCACAAGCCATTATACCCAGCTAGAACAATGTATAAATAAGGATTACTGTGGCAAATTGGAACTTTCTATTGTGACATAGATGCTACTTTTCAAGTTTTTAGTAGTGCAGTATAGTTATACATAACAGAAGAATTCATTTTGACATATTCATTCATGCATGAAACATAATTTGTTCCATTTCAATCCCCAGTATTTTCACTTTCCCTCCCCTCCTCTCTCTCCCTGCTCCTCTTCCTCTACTGATCTTCCTTCTATTTTATTGTTTTTAATTGGTTCTTTACAGATAAACATAAAGGTAGAATTCATTGCAATATATTCAAATATGTACATAGTGTAGGTGCAAATTTTGACAGAACATTCTTTTATCCATTCATTGAAGGTCAATCCAGCATCTTCCATACCCCAGGCACTACTAGTTTGTACCCTGCAGAGCTAGTAATAAATAAGTGTGAAGGCCTGCCCTTGAGGGCTTTTCATTTGAGTTGGAAGTGGCACAATGGAAAAAAATATGAAAAATGTGTAGTATACGTCTTATGGTAGAGGAAAAAAATAAAATAAATTGGGGCAATGGGGTTGGTTGGAATGAGATTTCTGTTTTATAAAGAAATTGAGAAAGTATAGGGTAATATTTGAGCAGGGATATAAGTAACTGAGGAATGAGATAAGTCAACATATGCATAATCCCTGATAGTGGAGCTTTCCAAGAAAGGCCCCAGAATAGCAAATGCACCAGCAATAGAAGTTGATGAAATACAGAGCAGAGTTATAGAAGAAGAAATGAGACATATAGTGGACATGAGATTACAGGGAAGGTTGGCCTAGGAACATCATGTACATTTTTAAAAACTAAAACATTTGCTTTTCTTAGTGGGAAATCACTGGGGAGTTTTGAATAGAGTAGTAACATGTGATTTACATCAATGTCTTATGGCTGCTTGGAGGGGCAGAGGCTACCTAACAAATGTTCAGGTATAAAATAAATTATATTCCCATGTTATGAGACTTTGGGAAAATTGACATCCATATTTCAGTGGTCATATTTGTAATGTGGGGATATTGCCACCCTAAGATAATTGATCAGAGTACATGGTGGTTTGCTTGGGTAAGGCAGATGATTTCATAGATCAAAATCTAGGCTAGTTTTGGAAAGAGAGACAAAGGTCTAAGTGAACCTAAAAAATAAAATAATTATATGGATAAAACATAAAGACACCAATGAAAACCTCTGTGTATTTTTCTTGAAATTAACTACTCCTTTTTAAAGACTCATGAATAAATGGATATCTAGTTAGGACCACATTTTCAGTTTGTTTCGAGTGTTTATACATTTAATATTTGTTTAACAAGAAATCTATGGCTAGTTAATTAGATAGCATGCTTAATATCTCATTTTCTTTAGTCATATGGTTAGATGCTAATTAAATTCCTAAGCATTCCTCACAAGTGAAATGTAATAATAGGAATAGCGTTACACACTTATTGGTTCTGCAGATTTGAATTAATTACATTACAAGTAGATTTATCTTTCATATATTTATACCTCAATAGGTGCTTTTCTCTGACAATCATGGGGGATTTAATTTCCATACCACCACCTTATTAACTCTAAATTACCTATGTTTAATAGGAGTTTAAAACTTGCAGAAGCTCTGGTTTGTGATATTTCTTCCACATATCGGAATTTTGAATTTTAGTACCTGAAATTCATGTTGCCTTATGCTGCTGAGGAAAGAGCAGGGGCAATTCATAAGATAATAAGTAAGACTACAAAATTGAATTTGGAACCAGGCCAGGGAGTTTGCCACTAAACTCTGCATCTTCGGGGACATATAGCTTGCTGTTTGATCAGCCATTTGCTTCTTCTCCACCTCTGGGCGTAAGACTTTAAAAAAAAAACATAAAATAAATATTAATGTGTTTTACTCTCACCATTTCTCTCCATTCCTACTGTTGTGGCCACCTTTACCCTGAGCCTACTGCCTCTCATCCAAACCATTTTAATAGACATCTTACACTTTTTCTTGTCTTAGAGATCATTTGCATGTCTGGATTATCAGTTTGTCATTTCTCTCCTGGAATGCCCTATTTCTGGCATATATTCAAATTCTTTACCAAGAGCAAGTAACATCTTCTTGCTTATATCTTCCATGTCATTTTTTCATGTTTCTTTTCATAATTTCAAAACCAGACTGTATAAGAAATTCCCAATTCACCGATGCTTCTGAACCTCTGTTTGCACATGCCTTCCCTGTCCTGGCTGAATCTGACCCATCTCTCAAAACTTAAAAGTCAGATGTGTGCTGATTGAATGAAGAAACATATATTTGTGTTGATCTTGAATTATCAGGAATGAAATCTATTTAATTTGGAGGTAACTGTCAGCACATTGATTATAAAAATTATGGGAAGGTTTTTTCTTCCTCTTATTTTCCATTTTCCCTTTAATGTATTACTAGGACATGCCCATCTTTTCTGTTTCTTAATCTGACACTCCCTTTGGACCAAGAGATTTCATCATAAGGATTTAACACATCTATTCAATAGTTATTTACTGAGTGAGTATTATGAATACTATATGCTAGAGAAAGCATTTACCATAGAATAGAAAGAAAGCAACAAGTGTCTTGATAATATCAATTCCATGCAGTTAACAAGGTAGTTGTTATGAGTTAAAGATCTGAAGTCATAACATTGGGTGTGTTACTTATCAGCTATAAGCTTAAAATCCTATCCGAGTTGAAGGAGAGAATACTTAGAAATGCTATTAAGGAAAAACCAAATAAAGCACCTGAATGATCTGCTCACACAAGCAGCTTGAAAAATGATTATCTCAATCTTTGAGGAGCTGGAAAAATATTCTATTTTGATAAAATTGAATAATCACACACAGTAGGTATTCATAAACATTAGCTTTCATTAAAATAAATAATTTTTCTGTATTATTGATGATGAAACAAAGGCTCAGTGTCTTCTTCCAAGGCATACAGTGTGTAACAAAGATAACAATGCAGGTTCTTTCATTTACTCATCAGTAAATAACAAATGCAAAGGAAGTATAAATAAACAAGAAAAAAGTAAATAATTGAGAATCTGTGCTTTCATCAATAAATTATGCCTTTCTCCCAGGTTGAGAGAGAACTTATTTTTGATTGGATGATATTAGTACTTCTGGTGCCCTGAACATTTAAAAGGACTTTATAGTTTAATATTTCTAAAGACATAGCTGAAAAAATAATGATAATACTTTACAGTGTGTATATTTATATTGCTGAATTGTGAATCTTTCCAAAATTTCAGGAAATCAGAGGACTGGAGGATTAGGAAAGAAGACAAGGGAAAGTTTGGTTTTAGACTAGCTTTCTCAATGTGATACTGTAATAAAACTGCCCTTTGCAAACTTACAAGGATTATCATATTTGACGCCGCTGCTTAGTAGGTATGTAAGGAGTTTACAAGCTTAGAGTGAAGATAAACAACTCAACAAAAATCAGAGTGTATTACTTAGTTTTCCACTACTGGGACAGAATACCTGAGGAAATCAGCTGGGGGCTGGAGTGGTGGCTCAGCAGTTATGGCAGTTGCCTTGCATGAGCGAGTACCTGAGTTCAAACCCCAGCACCATGTACACAGCAAAGTCTCAGAGCAACCAAGACCACATGAAAAACTAAATAAAATTGTTTCTCACTTCATCTCTCTCTCTCTCTCTCTCTCTCTCTCTCTCCTTCTCTCTTTAAAAAATTAGCTTAAGAAAAGGAAAGGTTTCTTCTTAATAATAATTTTTGGATGTTTCAATCTATAGTTTGCAGGCCTTCTGGCCTTTGGGTCTGTGGCAAGGGAGTGAGTGCATGATGTCTGTAGCATATGGCATGAAAGTTGGGTACTCCATGGTAGCCAAGGGGATAAGAGAAGGCTAGGGTCTTGATATCCCCTAGGGCATATCCATGATGACCGAACTTTTCTCCATGAGACCCTGCCCCTAAAAGTATTCCATCACCTCCAAGTACCACAGGCTGAGAGGATCAAACCTTTAGTTCATGGGCCTTTGAAGGACATTCTATAGTACACACATAGTAGCAAAACGGAAGCTACAACTCTGGATGTTCATGACTTAATATGAGGGTTTTCCATTCCACTATTTCCCCTTCCCAGTCACTTCTGCAACTGTCCATTCCAGCCATCTTCTGAGTTGAGAAATATTTTATTTTTGTGAATGTAAATATTGACTCTCCTCTGTTAGTTTCGATTTAAAAAGTTATTCAGAATTCAACAAAACCAGAGTAAAATTCTATATGTACTCAGAAAGCAACTGTTGCTTAAATGACACTTACTAAAGGATCCACTATGTGCTTTGCTAATCATACTTTCATAGAGAGGAAATCCTGATTTTGAGAGTGGAAGAACACTGCTCATCCCATTCCTCAGTAACTTAACATCTATATAAAATCAGGGTGAGTCTTCTTCTCCATCAATTGTTATAGAGCTTCTGTGTATCCCTACTTCATTGTGCATTTATTTCTCTTTAAGTTATTTTAGATTTGAACTTATAATTTTTATATTTTAATCTATCCCTGCAAGATCCATTTCCTGGTTTATGCAGACTCCCCTGCCTCTCAATCATGCCAAGTTCAGAGTATTTTCTCATAATCTATCCCTGCTGCACTCAGCTTCTTAATCTACATTGTCCCTAGACTACATTCCTTAGCTTTCAATAGGTATGTTTATTCCTATATATATGTGTTTAGGCAAGAGTGTATCTATGTGGGATACATTAATTGCTTTGTATATTGAAAATGGGGTATAGAATCTTTTGTCATGTCAGTCCTATGATAATAATCAATAGATTCCTGATAATATAATCTTTTCTCTGAGGTTATAATCATCTAGATTTCCTTTATTCTTCATATACTTAACACTACAGATAATATGAATCAATATCTGCTCCTTAAGTATATGGTCCTCAGATTTTAATGAGCATGAAAATAAACCATAGACCTTGGAAAAGCAGACTCCTAAACCTGATGTTCCCTGAAGTTCTCATTCAAGAGGTTTCGAGGTTTGGGTGGGATCTAAGAATTTGGATTTCTAACATATTTCCAATTGGTGCTGGTGATACAGAGAACCTCATGCGGAGACTCACTCTTTCAAATATACTTTGATATCTATCAATTCCATGACTCTGCATCTGGAATACATTTGAACCCCTTCACCACAATTTCAGCCCAATACATACACTGACAATCACTAAAGTGATGTATTTATTCATCTGTCCACTGGTTGTATAATTTTGGGTTCCTTACTAAGTTCCAGACTCTGAGTTTAGTCTATGTCCTCAGGAAGTTTAGATTACAAAGCCATTCTTACTCTCTCCAGATAGAGAAGAAGACTATCCTCTCCCTCATTATTCTGTAATGATACTCCCTTGCAAATCCAAAGATCATTTGGGGGTTCACATCATTGACATTACTTAGAATTTGATAGAAATACCAACTCTCAGACACCACCTTGGAATCTACAAAATCAGAATCTACAGTTTATCACAAACTTAGTTATGCATATGCAAGTTACAATTTGAGAAATATTGCTTTCTTACACTGTTACTCCTTTAGGTAAAAATCCAGGTTTCATTCAGATCGGAATTTCCAAAAACACTTAGCAAAATACCTGCCCTATAATGGAAGGAGGCGAGAAGGAACAGGCAAGGATGATTGCCATTTTGTCAAGATTCACTTAGTGAATGTAAAGCTTTCGTACTGGGCCTGACACAAGCTCATTTAATCTTTACAACAGAACGTAACTAATGATAACTTGTTGTATTGAATCAAATTTACTTCCCTGGAGTTTGGTCTGGAATAAAAGCAAACTGAAACCATCTCATCTGTTATAGAAGGGGTAGAAAATGCCTAAAATCCTTATGCCAAAGATATTGCTTTTAAAATCATATTTTGTTCTTTAAAGAGATGTTGTAATTAGAGGTGATAGTAGCCACCATTTATTAAACTCTATGTAAAACACAGAGGTATTCTATTTGACAAGGTTTGATTAGGATGGCTCAATGAAAAAATGTTTTCTTCTCATCTTTGTTAAATAAGGAAAATGAAACAACAGACTCATGATCATGCAGCTTTAGATCTGAATGCATCAGGGAAAATGTTAGTACGTGGGAAGGCAAATATTGAGTGCCAAGAAACCTCTTGAGAGTCATCTGATTTTTGGTGTTTTATGAGACTACGTTTTATCCATAACTTTGGCTATAGATGATTAAAAATGAGAAGCTGTATTAACGTCTTAAAAACTGGATACATGGAACACATAGAAATCACAGTGATGGTTTAGAATCACCTCTCTCAATGTTGACCATTCTTCAGGGAAATAAAAGGGTAATAGTATTTTCTATGCCACCCCCCTGCCCCCACCCCCGCCCAGAGGACACATGGCAATGTTTAGAGATAGTTTTGGTGGTCACTTTGGAAAGTCAAGTTCTACTGCTATCTGATATGTAGAGACCAGGGATGTTGATAAACATCTTGCAATACATAGGACAACCCTTCCCAGCCCCCACAAAACACAGTTATCTGTCCCAATATATCAATGGTTATGAGCGTGAGAAGCTTTGATCTAACCTGAATTGTTAACAAAATAAATACAAAGGCAGTATTTATTGAATCTTATAAACAGAGCATAGAAAAAGGTGGTTTGGAAAAATTATAATGTATGAAGAGATTAATGTTTAGAGCATTCAAGTGACTTGATCAAATATTCATAGGAAAGTTCTAGAGTAATAGTCTGAACCTGTTTTCTGGCTTAGCATTTTAGCCTTGTCCATGATAGAGCATGAAAATGTGTGTGCAATCAAACACACACCCTTCAAACACTAATAGTTATGCTTTTTACCATTACAGTATGCCACCCCTCTGAAATTACAACACTAAATAGTTTAAGCAGGTGAGTTATTGTGTTTGCTTACACCTGACTCCACCACTTACAAATTTGGTTACTTTAGGAAAGTTATCTAACTACTTTTCCTCTTCCTCTTTTAATCACATGATCATTATCTATTAAATGAGAAAATTCTGTCCTCAGACAATCACTAAAAATCATAGCATAGTCCTGGCACATAAAATTAACTAACATTTATTAAGCACTTACTTTAATCTATTTAATGTGTGCGCTGTGTCAAACAGATCTTATATCTGCCTCACATCATTTCTCTGCAACTTTTAATTCCAGTCTTTGTTGTTGGTAGCTATTGCTGCCACCTGAAAGTGCAAAAAATATTAAATAATCCTTAGACAATTTTGAATTGTAGGGAGTAACAATTGCTGTGTAAAACTCCTGAATTCTGTGTTTTGTGCTCAGTTTCCACTTCAAAATTGAGTCTGCTTTGTTCACTGTGTGGACCTATATCATAACATACATTTGGACTAGATAGTCCTTTTCCTCCAAAGCTGTCTCTTCAGACCACTTTTTAAATAATAGTCACCTGTACGAAAGCCATAACCTCAGACGATTCATTGTGGAAAACCAAACTAAGCCAAAACAAATAACAACAACAAAAAAGTAAGCACAAAATTCACAACCAAAATTAGAATATCCAGCACTCTAAGACCATTGCTTTTTTCCCACCATATTAGAATTCGTTTCTGATAACTTAAATTATCACATTGACCATGCTCCACAACAAAATAGGGGATAATAACAGAACTAGAGAAGCTGGTGGTATCGCTCAGAAGCCAAGGTTAAAAGTCTGGGGATCCTGGGGACTTTGGTATGAGTACTTGAGCTCAAATGTCAGCACATTTGGAACTCTGATGTCTGAGACAGCAAATGAAAACTGTCCCAGCTCTTAGTGACACACTAATTCATCTTCCATATTTGTTTCCTCCAAGCCTTTGCAGAATGGATGGTGCCTGAATCTTTCCCAACCATTCTATTCAGACTCACACACGAACCTTCTGCAAACCCTCACAGACACACTCAGAATAGTGCTTCACCCGGTTTCTAGGAATTTGTTCTTCCTAACATAAGACAGCTATTTTATGTAATCCCAGTGACTCTGTAGGCTAAGGCCAGAGGATGGTAATTTCAAAGCCAGACTCAGCAATTCAGCAAGCACCCTGTCTCAAAGTAAAAAATAAAAGGAGGATGTGGCTCACTGGCTAAGTGCCCCTGGGTTCAATCCCCAGTAAAACAAAAGATAACAAAACAAACAAACAAAATCCCCCAAAACACACTAATCCCTGCTCCAGAATCCCAGAATTCAGCTTTCTACTCTTTTTATATAATATGTGTTTAATTAATGTTTAATATGTGTTTAATTAGTTTCGTTAATTTTCAATTAGAATTGTAATTTTGGGAGACTTGAGCTGTTTGAGATCTCAATATCTGGGATTTAATCTTTTGGGACTGTGAACTCAGACTTTAGGATTTTAGACTTTAGAGAGCTTAATATCTTGGAAAATCAACAATTAGGATTATGGTGTTTAGGATTACATCTTTCTGGATTATGATTGACACTGATAGCATTTCATGCTTACACTATCAGGCTGTAGAGAGATAGGAAAAGGTTTTGTTTCAGATACAGAATATCATTGGGAGAAAAATATACCAAATATCAACAATACTTAAACTTATCTGGAAGTGAACGCTAAGGTTTGAGAGTGTGATTTTAAATATTTTGGGTAAGTGATTTTTTATATAAACCTGTTTCTGAAATTATGATAAATGTGTTTAAGAAATTATAATCAGACAAAGGCTTGGTTTGATTTAAAAGTGTTTGCATTAGGAATACAAAAGAAAATATACCAAAAACAAGACCCACCTGGTTTTTGGTTGATCATCAGTAAGTATTTGAAGATTCAAAATCAGCTGTATGCAAGTCCATTTTTAGAAGATACATGGCTTTTTTAAATTGAAGAACTAAAACTTTCAGATAAGAGAGTTAATGAGTGCCTAAACTGGAAGAAATCTTAAGAGTTTATCTTGCTCATTTTTTCTCATTTCATTGCATAGGTGAGAAAATTGAGTCTAACAAACTCCAAAATGACTTTGTTGCGGTCAATGACAGTTTGATTGGAACTAGAATCCAGATCTTCATAGTCCCTCTTGAATGCTCTTTCTGCTACAAATCCAAATAGATTGGATTAACTAACCCTCAGCACTCAGTGGGCACTTCTCCATCACCACCTCCTGCTCCATTATTCCCCACTACACATCTATCCGCTCTCCATCCAAGTCTTCACTGCTGCTAACTTTGTCTTCCTCTGCTGTCTGGAACTCTTGCTTAAAGCCCAAGCACAAGCCTGCTTACAGGAAATTGCAGGACTGAATGTTTTAGAGGTGCCTGGAGCATCAGCTTGGTTATTGATGCTCTGAGAAGCATGAGCTGTATTCCTTTGAAATGGACAGAGGATGACAACAGCTTTTATACTGAAGTGATATTTTCTCCCCTGAGCGCTTAACTGCAGGAGGTCTATGAAATATGAAAAGATTACTTCATTTCGTTTATTTATGTATTTTGTCTTTTTGCATTCTGTGGTCATCACCTTCTCTCATCAAACTCTGACCCACAAATTCAATTAGAGAGCTTTCCTGGAAGTTTGCTCTTTCTTGAGGTTCACCTACAGGGTAAGAAAAGAATATATGTTGGCCAGAAATCAAAGACAGTGTAACATCCTCTGCTCAAATTACTTTGAGTCCATATTCCTATTAAATTTCCAGTAAAGTATGCTCAATAAATCATAGCATTTGAAATTAATTGTTTCAATGAGGCATTTAATTTTGCACAATCCATTGCTCTGGGTATATATTAGCTAAATATTTATGAGTTGATTATTTCCAAAGCAGTCAGATTTGTTAAGGATGGAAGATAACTATCTTCCCGTATGATTTGCCCAAGATTTTTTCCTTAAGTGATTACTAAACTGTCAAAGTTCTAAAGAACATTTGTACATTTTATAAAAAATGAAGTGTAATGAGTTAAATTTTCAATTACTGCCCTAGCCTGTTTCATAAAGCATGGCATAAAGTGTGGCAATTTAAAGCTACCTTGCATATCTCCTATCTGTGAAGTTCTATAGAACTTTACAACTAAGGATGTCCTTTTGCAAGGAAATTCTTCATTTTAGGGACACAAGCCAACCACTCTGAATCCAAATCAGTAATCCCACTAAAAACTCTAACAAGGCAAATGGTTGTACTTACCTTCAAGTGTTTAAAAAAATAGATGAAGAAAAGGAAATAATTTTACCCAAATGTGCTCATTTCCATGTCAATTAATATGGGTGGATACATAATGAAAAACATAAGGTCATATTAGAGAACTACTGATGTACCTGGTAAAATTCATGCTAGTAGTTGTTTGTTGAGATTAAAGAGACCACTAGTTTTCTTCATACGTGCTACTTTCAATCATTATAGAATTTTCAAAGATAAATACACTCACACACTCTTGTACACTCTTGTACTCTCACACTCGGACACACTTCTGCACACTCTACCACACTGCGGCATACTCTTGCACACTCTCGCACACTGACACACTCTTGCAAACTTACATACTCTCACACTCTGATACACTCGCATACTGTTGCGCAATCTTGCACACTTGCATGCACTTGCACACACTCGAACACTCCTACAGTCTCACACACTCAGGCACATTCTCACACTAATACACTTGCACAGTGCAACACATTCATTCTTGCACACTCTGACCCTCGCACTCTGAGACTCATCCACTCTGATACAATTGCAAACTCTTGCACACTTTTGCACAGTCTTGCACACCCCAGCACACTCTTGCACACTGTGACACACCTGCACTCTATTGCACACTGTGAAACGCTCTTGCACACTCTTCCACACTGAGACACAAATGTGCACATGCTCGCACACTCTTGTACACTGTGGCACATTCTTGCACACTGTGACACAAAGTTGCACACTCTTGCACACTGCAACACACTACTGCAGAGTCCAGCAAACTTCTGCACACTGAGACACGCTTGCACATTTTGGCACACTCTTGCACACTCCAGCACATTCGCACAATGCAACATTCTTGCACACTATGATACATACTTATAGACGCCTGCACACTGCAACACACTCTTGCGCACTGAAGTACATTCTTCAACACTGCTGCACAAAGTTGCACACTCTTGCACAGCCCAGCACACTTCTGAACACCGTAACACACTCTTGCACACCTTTGCACACTCCAGCACTTTTGTACACTGCGACACACTTTTGCACACTGTGATACTTACACTCTTGCACACTGCAACACTCTTGCACATTGCGATACATTCTTGCACACTACAGCACAAAGTTGCACACTCTTGCACACTACAACACAATGTTGCACACTCACACGCTTGCACACTGCTGCACACTCTGACACAATGAGATGCAAACGTGCACGTCCTTGCAATTCTTGCACACTCTTGCACACTGTGACACACTCTTGCACACTCTTGCATACTCCAGCACTTTTGTACACTGCGATACACTCTTGCACAATGTGATACTTACACACTCTTACACACTGTGGCACAAAGTTGCACACTCTGGCACACTCTTGCACATGATGACACAATGTTGCAGACTCTTGTACACTGTGACACACTCTTCCACAGTCCGGCACACTTCTGTACACTCTTGCTCACTGCGACACACTCTTGCAGTCTTTGGCACACTCTTGCACACTCCAGTGCTTTCACACACTGCATCACTCTTGCACACTGTGATACATACTTACACACTCTTGCACACTACAACACAATATTGCACACTGTTGCACACTGTGGCACAGTCCTGCACACCTTTGCACACTCCAGCAATTTCACACTGTGATACATTCTTGCACATTATGATACATACTTACTCTTGCACACTGCAACACTCTCTTGCACACTGTGGTACATTCTTGCACACTGCAGCACAAAGTTGCACAGTATGACACACTCTTGTGCAGTCTCATACAGTCCAGCACACTTCTGCACACCCCGACACACTCTTTCACACTCTTTCACACTGCGACACACTCTTGCAACTCTGATACACACTTACACACTCTTGCATGCTGCGACACAATCTTGCCCATTCTTGCATACTGCAACTCACCATTGCACTCTGTTGAATACTCTCGTACACTCTTGCACACTGACACACTCTTGCACACAAAAATTTTTTGATTTCTTTCATTTGGAAAGTCAGAAATGCCTAATAATCATTGAGAAATGTTTTGGTATAATTTAAATTTTTTATTTTTAAAAGATGAATTTGTGCTTGCAATCTTGATCTGAATGGTAGAAGAGTTATTTTCTTTTGGCCCATACTTCTCCTTCTTAATTTTATTAAGTAGTTGTGATGTTGAATAATAATAATTGCATATGTAGTAACGATATGATATACACCTGATCCATAATCACCCTACATTACCCACACTCCAGTCTGTTGACAATTGTATGTATACATATGTATATATACATACATATATGTATGTATATATATATATATATATTTATATATATATATATATATATATATATACCCATTCCTGGATTAATGGGTGGATGGTATATATTTATTATATATACCATAGCTTTTGTATTCATTCATCCAGTGATAGGCATCAGGACTGATTCCATAATGTAGTTATTGTTAATTAGCTGCTATGAATATTGATTTTGCTATGTCACTGTAAATTGCTGATTATAACTCCTCCAGGAAAATACCCACAAGAAGAATAGATGGGTCATACAGTGGATCCATCCCCATATACTATTTTCAAGAGTGGCTGAAACTGCATTTCCATCAACAGTGTACTAGTGTTTCTATATCCCCACATGACTCGCACATCCATTATTGTTTATTTTCTTCATTTTTGCCAATCTGAATGGAGTAAGGTAAAATCTTAAAAATGTGGAAAGATGTTCCACGTTCTTGTTTAGGTAGAATTAACATAATTAAGTGGCCATTCTGCCAAAAGCACTATACAATCATGATACCAATGTCATTCTTTACAGATATGGAAAAATCAATTTTCTCAAATTTACTTGGAATAACAAAAAATCCAGAATATCAGGAGGGTTCACAATACCATACCTAAAATTATACTACAGAGCTGTAGCAACAAATCAGCATGGTATTGGTATTGAAATAGGCATGAAGACCAATGGAATAGAATACAAAACTCTGAGAGAAATAACAAATCTTTAGACATCTGATATTTCACAAGTGGGATCAAAATATAACATGGAGGAAAGACAGTCTATTTAACAAATGATGCTGAAGTAATTGGAGAGCCACTTCCAGAAAGTTGAAATTAGATCCTTATCTCTCACCTAGCACAAAAAATAAAATTAAAATGGATCAAAGAAGTAGGAATTAAACCAGCTACCGAATAACTGCTAGAAGAAAAATTAGTAGCAACACTCCAGTATATGGGAATAAGCAACAACTTTCTCAACAGGACTCCCAAAGCAAAAGAATTAAAATCAAGAATGATTTAGTGAAATGCCATAAATTAGAAAGCTTTTTCTCAGCCAAGGAATTGGTTAAAACTGTCAAGAGAGAGCCTACAGAATGAGAGATAATTCCATGGCAGATGACTAACATCAAAATTTACAAAACACTTAAATAATTTAATATCAAAACAAAAACATTGCAATATATAAATGGGCCAGAGAGCTAAACAGAAATTCCTTAACAGAGAAAATCCAAGCAAGCCAATAAATACATGAGAAAGTGTTCTAAATCACTAGTAATCTGAGAAATGCAAAAGAAAACTACATTAAGATTTCACCCCACTCCTATCAGATTTCCCATTCTTCCTGCACTGAAATAAAGAGTTCCCACCACCACTTATGTGGCCACTTCAGGGGAGGGACATGCTAAAGTTCTTTTTTTCAACAAATACATAAAAGAATATTTAAATTTATATCTAAGTTTCCTCCTAAAGCTAGATTCCACCTGTCTTCTCTTCATCCAACCAACACTGTTCCAGTCCATGTCTTTATTATTTACTCCTGGCAATCCGTTTGTTTAGTTTTAACCCATCTTTTTGCAATACTTCAAAACCCATTTCTTTAGAGTCTGATTCTCTAGTACTCCTCCATTAAGGAAATCAAGGGTACTAAGTAGCCTTTCTAAAATTCCAATATGATTTGGTCACACCCTCTCAGTGACTTATCCCAATCACAATGTAAATCCTGAATGTTTTCCATGGTATAAAAGGCATCCTAAGTCCTGGCCTCCAGTTTTCTTCCCCAGCTTCATCCCACAACATTTATTAGTCTACCCTGTGCTCTCCACTTGTGTGTATGCCTCCATGGGTTTCACAGGGTGGGTCTCCTGCCTTAATGTCCCTCCCACTCTTTGCCTGGTGCGTTCTTTCTGATCCCCCAGATTCATGCCATGCATAACACCTTTCTACTGTGAACAACCTATTAGTCATTCTGCATTCTCCTTCACTCTTACTTTTTTACATCTTTTTGCATCTATCTTTATAATCTTTATCATTATACATATTGAGACTAAACTTTTTTACTAATTGGACAGCCACAGGTCCACCCTTTACTTTCTCTTAAATTACTTCTTCATCCAAATGTGCCAAAAATTTTAAAATTATTACCTCATACAAGGATCAACCACCATGCAGCAAAAGTACCAATAAAGAGTATGTCATATGGAATGATAAATTCTTGGGGAATGTGAATTTTGGTGAATGTTTATTTAATCATTATTATTAAATTAATCTAATTCTTTCATGAAACTTATTTTATCATCAAAGTAAAATATTTTACCATAAAAGTGATACGTATTTAACTTCACATATTTTCTAAAAGATTCTTAAAATCTCAAATATTCTCAAAATATTTGGAAATATTTTGCTTTAATAGTCCACAGGTTAGAAAGGAAACCTGGTCATGCCCTTGCTATTAATAGTCAAGAATGTGTTAGTTTGTATTTAATCTACACTGACCCTTCTGTATTATTCAACTTCTTAAAAGGAAAAAATTATTTACCTTGTGTAATAAGTTTGAAATCTGTAAAGATAAGAAATGAGCTGTATAGCTCACCGTATAAAGCAACTTCATTTATTAATTTATTCATGCATCTATCCATGCATCTACTCATATATTCATCAAAATGTATTCATGTTTTTGTGCAATGCACTTATTTTGACTTTCAGATTTTCACATAACAAATTCCTTGGCTCCAGAGTGTTTAACTTATAATTCCCTATGTAAATTATTGGGGAATTAGAATTTTCTCTTTGTTGTTGAGTTTTCTTCCTTACCTACTAGAAATTTGAAGTTTCAAATATGTTTGTAACAAAGATATAACAGATGCTGTAATATTTTATACGTAATTTCTGCTTACTTATTTGGTGAACAAATACTAATTTAAAGACCACTATAAGCCATACAACTTATTAAGTTAGCACTAATGATTCAAAGTTAAGTAATACATAGTCACTCCTGTAAAATATCTTCAAGAAAGTTTGGGAAAAAAACAAAGTTTCATACAATTATTTAATTTGGTACAGCGCATTCAGCATGTAAGTGCTGGGAGTGTGGAGGGACAGCAATAAGCATCAGTTGGAGACTGGGGTAATTTTCTCAGAAGGGTCTGAGCTATGGAATCTGTGTCTTAATAAATTGTGAGTTTTCCAGAATGGGAGTATATACTATAAAGGAAATTACACATAAATAGTCATGTAGCTTAGAAAATTTGTGGGATATGTGTGATACTGTGAAGAAAATATTAGCATTAAAATTGCTAAAATCCTTTTTGAAACTGTATTTGAAACTCATTGAAATCTTACACGTGATCTAGCTGGGCATAAGACAAAAACATGAGCTTGGAGTTAGACACACCTTCCTTCAATTATGATAATATTTATAAAAACAAGAAAATTTGATGACTTGCATGAGTCACATTTTCCCCATTTACATCTCATTGAAAAATATCTGACAAAAGGCTGTACAATGACACCTAAATAGATGGGATTGCATCAGAATTAAGGAAGTTTTCTACAGAAATCATTGGTAAAGTGCAAGGTCAAAATGAACATATATTAATGATGATGTTGATGATGATGATGATGATGATAATGATGATGTTATCCCCTTTGTCCTCATTGCTTAGAATCAATGCCAAGTGGAACTCATTTGCCAAGAAGACTGTGTACCCATTAAAACATATCCTCACGAAATGCTTGCAAACAAATATTACTGTTGGTTGCTTTTCTCTACTATATCTATCATAATTCAATTTTATGTAATATCTTATACACCCTAGATTAGACTCACACTTAAGACTTACATTTGGTTTTGTGCTTGATAATTTCTGATTAGAAAAGAACTAGGTTATTTTAGACTTCAGTAAGTTACTGATGATTTTAAAGAGTCAAGTGTCTGTAAATGCAATTTTAGATGCTATTCAGTGTTTTAACAATATGAACTATGAATTTATGGGCATTTAATAAATTTAGGCTTCTGACCATAAATAACAGGGTAGATATCCCCAGTAACGTCTTTGAATCATCAGTCAGAGAAAAATGAGTTTTATTTTCATCATTATGTAAAAAGGCAACTTTGGCCTTGCATGATCATACCACTCGTAGGATGATGACAGTTGTTTATCTCACAAACACATAGAACTCACCCTGCCTTTCACCTTTCCACACTTTTTCTGTCAACAGCAGACATTTATTATCTGCAGGAAAAAAAAGAGATTACCTTAAGCATTGCTTTTACTATGATTAATGTGAAGAATAATCATTGAAGGGTACAGTTTCACAAAGGAAACAAATGCCTGTCTTTATGGATTATTGAAAATCATAATGTTTCATCTTCTGTAGGAAAATAAAATGATCAAATACCAGTTTGCAGTATTCAAAGGAAATATAGATACCATTTAGATATAGTCAGTGTTCATCCATAAAGCAGGCACCGCTGTGAAGGGTATTCACATGTGTATTAAGACTATTGAACAGGATTCATTGTTCTGTAGAGGACAGAGTTGGAAGCAGACTCAAGCCAACCTGCTTCAATTGCTTGATATGTTGAGAGACATGAAATGTCATGCTGATTTTTTAAAAGCTTTATATTTATATAACACTTACAAACCCATGATTTTATTTGGCTTTCCCAAGATCCCTCCAGATAAATGTGGAAACTTATCTTTGCTACACAATCATCTTATCAGAGAGTACTGACTGCTCCTTTTATCTCCTCTCTCCTATCCACTCTCTGTCTCTATTAATGATGACTTAGTCCAAGGCTCCTTCACAACTCACCTTCTGCACCAAAATAACACAGAGTAATATTTCTAGATTGCAAATTATACTGTGCCATTCCATTGTTTAAACATGTTCTGGCTTCACATTGCACTTAGAAAGAATCTGTGTTTCTACTGAAGGTATTGATGTCTTCTGATGGGAAATCAATAGGTATATGACCTGCCACCAACCTGGCAGATCTCTATCCAGTGGTGCACCCAGTCTCATCCCTATACCTTCCAGAATACTCTTAGTTTTCTACTGGTAGTCTTTTCCAGGCCCTTTGCAGTTCCACAAACTGCAACCTTAAGATTCTGTCAGCTTCTACTAAACACCCAGTTATCAAAGCACATATTTTAGGATTTTTCATGACAGTATCTTGCTTTCAGGTACAAAAATATCTTCTTGTTATCTCTGCTGTGTAACAAACCACTACAAGATGTACTGGCTCAAAAGATCATTTATTTTGCCTAAGAATCTGTTACCCATAACCTGGACAGGAATTGGCAGAGAAGCTCTTCTATACTATATTAGATATTGACTGGGCAGTTTGAAGGCTGGGAATAGAATAATCAGAAGACTTGTTCACTCATATGCATGCTGCTAGTCCAGAAAGATTCAGATGATTGAAACTGGAACAGCTGGGGGTCTCTGGGCAGTTCCCTTTATCTCTAAGAAATATCTCCAAGGGATCTCTCCAACTGAGAGCTTCGGTGTAGCTGGACTTCTTACGCAATACTTCAGGAACACCATGGTACAGGATTCCAGCTCAGATTCTGAGTTGAGATAATTAATATTGTTATTTTCAGCACCAAAATTTTAGGTAATTTTCTAGGTAGTAGATAACTAATAACTGCCTCAATAAAATATATACCATCTCATGCATTATTATGTTTGCTAAGATAATAAGAGGCTCAAAAATCATTTGCAGCAATATAACTGGAGCATGTAGACATTCATGAGTATTTTTACCTGGGTTTTGACCCTACCATTCACAAATGTGTTTTCATCATTTACTTGTAAAAATAAGTTTATTGAAGTACAATTTCTATACAATAAGCTTCATATATTTAAATTACACAACTTGATTATAATTTTCATATGACACAATCACTATAACTGTTCAAGATCATATCCATTATTCTTCCAAATTTCTTTAAGGCCCATTGAAATTCCACTGCTATTAATTTATGCTTTATAGAGTTTTATATAGGTACAATTGTACAGTGCCATGTTTTTCTTATTTCACTGAGCATTATTATTTCTATATCTATTCATATTGTTGTTGTGTGTATAAAAATAATTTATTTTCATTGGTGAGTAGGATTCCATTCTAAGCCTATACCACAGCTGGCTTACTTATACACCTGGAGATGGAAATATGCATTGCTTCAAGTTTTTGTCTACTGTATCTAAATTTTCTTTGAACATCTTTATATAAAGCCCTACGTAGACACATATTTTTTCTTCTTTTGGGTAAATCCTAGTTTGGGGATGTCTGAGGCACATGGGGGAAACAAGTCTGAACTGTTTGAGACATAGACAAAATGTTTTCCAGAGTGGTTGTGCAATTTTACATTCCAACCAATAATGTATGGGAAGGCTAGTTTTCCCACAATCTCATCAACAGATGGTGTGCTGAGTCTTTGAAAATTGTAGCCTCCTCAGATATTGCATGGTGGTTTTGGTTTACATCCTTCCATGACAGATTATTTTGTGAGTCCTTCATGTGCTTATTTTCCATCCATACACATTCTCTTTCATATTTGCACATCTATTTAAATGTTTTAGCCATTTTTTTAGAGAGAAGGACAGTGAAAGAGAGAGAGAGAGAATCAATTTTATCGAGTTTTTCACATGGCTTTCGTTGCTCTGACACATAGTTGTGTACGTGGGTGCTGGGGTCTGAACCCACGTACTTGCGCATGCCGGGCTAGCACCATAACTGCTGAGCCCCCGCTCCAGCCCCATGTTTTAGCCCTTTTGATTGGATCATTTGTCTTATTATTGAATTTCGAAAATTGTTTATATATACAATGCACAATTACTGCAAGGCTCAATATCATAAAATGTCTCTTACTTCCCTGTCTCCGTATCAAAACAAGAGAAAAAGTAAAAGCACTAGTTAACGTTACTAATATCTTGTGTTTAAGAACTGTACTTACCACTTTGGGTATTTTATCTCAATATCCCTTATAGTTGACAACAAATTACAACTACTGGAGAACTATAAAAGCACTGATTTGCTGAACTGACTTGGAATTTCTGGAAATAGTGCGTAGGCTGCAAGCCCTACAAAACTTCCCAGACTCTTTAATTCATGGTCGTGGTTGAGAAGTCTGATCAAGGTTTCTGGTGTGATCAATGGAAGACATTTTCTAATTTCTTGGTGATGAGGAAACTGAAACTCAGGTAATAAGGAAAAGAATAGAGATATCATAGAATATAAGAGGTTAGCTTGGATTTCAATCAAGGTTTGTTAACAGACTTTGCCTCCATTCACCTCACTGAGATAACCATGGGGTAAATACCTGCGTTGTAAAAGTAGTGAAAGGGAAACTTCTCTGAGATCAGCATTAAGAATTGCAGGTGACCCAAGATAAGGAATGCTGAGACAGGAGAACCACAAGTTTGAAGTCTGCCTCTGCAACTTAGTAAGACCTTGTCTCAAAAGTAAAATAAAAATGGGCTCAGAATATTTGGTACAGAGTGGTTACCCAGGTATGTTTGCTGAATCCTGAAGGAATGTGGGAAATAAAATGACTGATATCAGGCAGCCTTGTATACACTTGCCCCCCACTCCAATGACATCATTTCTTTGAAGTTTTCTAGTCTGATGCCTTTCTTGAGTATAGCAAGAAAACAGATCTTTCACTGCTGTCTTTTCTAATCTGTCCATCATTTGTTCAGACTGTGGAAATACCAGACAGTTATGGAAGTCCCATTTGTAGGTCTGGCTGCATAATTTGTCTGACAGAGAATCTCATTGTGCATTAGAAACAATGTATCATCTACTTAAGAAGGTAATTGCAGTACACAAACCCACATTCCAAGAATGACACTTCCTCCTTATCCACTCAGATATTTCCTGCATTTTCAGATTCAGATCCAAATCCATATCATCATAGAAGTCTTTTCTGAGCCTTCTTTGAATCCTAATGCAATTATAGTCACTTCTACTCATGTAGTAATTTATCAGGAGCTCCTGGATGATATCTATTCCTACTACTTTCTTCAGAATGTTTATATTTCCTCCCTCCCCCAATCATTAGATGAAATCTATCATTGGGGATATTAAAGTCTGAATCCCATAAAGCAAGTAGGTAAAAAGTTATGCATGTGAAAAGACTTACTTTAATATAATGTCAGACCACATAAATCAGGGAACATTTTGAAAAAAAATATGAATATTATCCTATAAAATGGATGATTTTAAAGATTTTTCAAGGAAAATTTAGTTGAATTGAATTGACAAATGCTCTATAGCATAAATTATATAATTATATCTGAAGAAATAATGGATCATTGGATACAGTCAAGTTACATTGGTATAAATTGCATAGCTTAGTTTGTCTATATGCCTTCATGGCAGATTTAGGGTAGCTAATTTCTTGATTTTTGTCTTGCAAATGGAGCAGTACATACAAAGAATTGTTGATAAAAGAAGGTATATCTTATGTTGTGGTGTATGAGCAATGGTGTCCTATCAAACAGTGAATACAAAACAGGCAAAGGCAAGATGAGAATGGAATAAAAATCAGTGCACATTCCAGGGCCACCGTGGACCATGGGAAAGACTCATATTGTATTCCCATAAAAATGGAGAGCGTCTAGGCAAAGGAAGTTTGCATGCAAAAAATTATTTGTCTTTATGTAGAGAATGTTTACAGTGGGTCAAGACTGAAAATAGAAAGATTAATTACAAGGTTATTGCTGTCATCAGGTGAAAAATAATGATGATAATGGCAACTAAGATGGAAGAGTCATATGGATCCAAGATATATTCATCAACTAAAATCAGAAGGACTCACTAATTGAGTACCTTCCGGAATAACTAGGTTGAAGCTGAGCTGCGCAGGACAAAAAAGAGCCCTAATACCAATCCCTTGCTTTGACAAGGAAAACATAGTATTTACATATTTTTCACCATTCATGTAATAAAATTTTGAGTGGTAGTTTCTGAATTAATTTACTCACAGTGTAGCAATAACAATATATGATACATCTCTCTCCTTAAAATTGTTAAATAAAAAAGTTGTCTTACACCATGCATCAGGTAATCATTCTTTCAGAGCCTAATGTTAACATTTTTGGGATTTTCTAAGCATTGGTTAAAGGCTTTAACTGTCTGAAGTAATTGGCTTCAAGAATTTGAACGTATCGATATTAATAGAGAAATTAGTCTTTGATGTTCCTTTACAAAAAGAATAATAATAAAAATAAATCCAAGGGGGTATAGCATAATGCTTGCTAACGAGAGAGAGAGAGAGAGAGAGAGAGAGAGATGGTCTGAGCTCAGCGCTCATTCTCCTTTGTTGGCTGATTAATAGATATGTGTGTGCTTCTTATTGAAATGCAGATCCAGGCGTGTCTCAGAAAATGAGATCTATGGTAAAGAAAGATGAGGCCCACATGCTTCAACCGCTTTGGTTTTCTCTGGATCTAAGGGCTATCAATGTCTCTCGTCAGTACTCAGTGATTGGAGAGATCAGAGCCTATCAATCAGGAGCATTACAGAATGTAAAAGAGATGGTTGTAAGCTCATGGATAATTACTCTGATATGTGATTATACTAGGTCAACAATCAGAGGCCAAGTACGGATTTTGAAGGAAAATTGGCAAAATGCTTAAGAGCTGAGATACAGTGACAGTAAAGCTTAAATATTTATTTTGTTTCACTCCTTGCCCAGTAAAGAAAGTGAGACTCAAAGAAAATAGTATACTTTCATATTAGAAAATAACTAAAATCTGTTATCCAGACATGGTTCTGTTATAATTATTATAGTTATCTATATGGCTTTTTGTGAAAAGAGCCTCTTTTTGTCATTTTCATGTGTATTCAACAATATCTGCTATTCAGGAATATCTACTTATGTAAATAAACATAAAAGACGTTCACAAAATACGTATTAAAGGGTTTGAGATTCAATAAGTGATCATTTCTTTTTCACTGAATTTTATATTGAGGAGGTATCACACATTTACTATTGTCTTCCTAATAATTGCTTCCAAAGATGCCAGGGAATTATATTTTTGGCTTTTTTGTTTGTTTTTTGTTTTTTAGTACAAGGGATTGAACCCAGGGGTGATTAACCAGTGAGCCCCTTCCCTAGCTCTTTTTATTTTTTATTTTGAGGGAGGGTCTCAATAAGTTGTTCATAAGTAGGGCCTTGCTAATTTTCTGAGGCTGGCTTTGAACTTGTAATTCTCTTGTCTCAGCCTCCTGAGCTGCTTGGATTATAGACATGTTGCACTGCATTTAGCAATTCCAAGGAATTTAAATGACAGATCACCTGAGATCTTCCATCCTTCTTCCTCTCTTGATTTCACATATTACATACAACTTTCTTCATATTTGTTTTCACTTTTCTTCTCAAACTGTTAAAGTTAGTATATAGATAAACATAAACAGGGGTGGAGTGGGAGAGATGAGGACTCTGTTTGTCTAGAGGGGTGAAGGATCTCTCCACCTTAGGTGACAGAAAAATCCTTCCCCTAAACCAGACACTACATCTTAAAATAAAAACGAACCAGGTATAATCAGTTTAAAAAAGGACTTTTCCAACATTGGAACATGCACAGAGCATTGAGGCATTATCTTCTGGGTAACTCTGGGTTCACTGCACTATCACCAGCATTGTGGTTTGGACACTGCCCCATCACCACCAGAATTTCTACTTAGGTACCAATGAGAAATTTTCCAACATGGCAAATCAGTACAGGCACACTAAACCATAGTGGAAAAATGTGTTAACCTCCCCCAAATACTTAATAAATAAAGAGGGCAATTTCCAGAAAAAAATATAAAAACCTCTCATGTGGAAAACTCCAGGCTGCCTCCTCTCTTGGGATGGTATGCTCCAAATTATCTGGAATGTGCTTTCACTTCACTAAATAAATTCTTTGTATGTATTCTGAGATTTCCCTTTCAAGAAGGTAAGAACCAAGGAACCCATCACTTGGGGATAAAACCATCAACACCTCTTGTCAGGATAACCATAATAAATTCCTACTATACTCTTGATATCCAATATGGCCCCAACCCAATATGTTCTCCAAATATCTTCAAACTTCTGTGCAACATGCAAATGTGATCATGGCTGTGGTTATCAAGATTGACACCCTTTAGTTCCCTTCCAGTGCTTCACAGGTATACTCTAAAATCCCCCTTTTGCATCCTTGAACTACTCCCCCATGTTTTTCTTCATGATCATTGTACACTGGTCTTTTCACCAGTTATAACTGTACTGTACTGTCTGAAAATGCTCTTGCTCTGCCTGAATTGCACAGCTGCCCCTGTGCCCCTCCCAGTTACCTCCTGAGCATATTCACAGGTTATTTCATGTGCCACTTTCTCAGTTTCCTAATAAAAAAAAAGGGCCCAAACACTGTATTGTTTACTTTCAGAAATACAGTTTTTATCTTTCTTGGCATTTGTCTCACTTATGGCTGTGTTGGTTTCCCCTCGTAGACTCCAAATTCCAGGAGTGTCTTGACAGTATTTTTGATTGGGCTGACCATACTCTCTGAAGTATTAAACACTCAACATTTATTCTTCTGACATCATTTTGAATTATTAAATCACTTCTGTACAAGTGTCTTACTCCATTTGAGTTGCTACATCCAAATACAAATGATGAGATAGTTTATGAAAAACAGAAATATATTTCTCATAGTTTTGGAGTCTAGGAAGTATTAGGTCCAGCAGATTCAGTGGCTGGTAAGTCCTCAGTTCCTGGTGTTCACATGGCAAGTAAGCTAAAGGTTCTGTGAACCTTCATCAGGTAAAAATGATAAAAATAAGGAATGTGAGCACCCAGTAGCTTTTATGGAAAGAAAATTTCTTGATCATATCTGCCTGGTTTCTAATAAAGTTCCCCATGTTAATGCCTGACCAGAAATATTTTAAATGAAATAAATAGGAATCATTTCAGTATTTAATTTTTACCTGAACAGCATTAATTTTAGATATTGCACACCTTACCGAGTGCTTGAAATAGCATTTTAAATAAGAAAAGTGGAAATAATAATCCTCTAGAGACAACTGGGTACCTTGGACAGCAGCTAGGATTCTTCTCTCCTTCAGTTCTTCTTGGCTAGTCTGACTAATTTTCTTTGCATCTCCATTTATATGTACATGAACAATTGGAAAGGTTCACATCTTTCCGATCAGAAATGCTCCATGGATCACTGGCTTCGAAGGGAAAGTCAGGTACTCAACTTCTCCTGCTCTGTCAGGGGAAGAAAACCCTTCAATTCAATCTCAAATTTTCTGGATGCTCTTTTCTCCAGCATGTTAATCGCCTGTTTCCAAGGACACTGGTTTAGAAAAGACATAAGAATGAATGTTCAAGCTGCTGACAATTCACACATTATCACCGTAAGCTTAACCTAATTAGACTGAGCCACTGGTCAGAAGTTTTGACCTTCAGAGAGAACATTGTTACTGCCTTCATCCAACCGTGCATACTTCCCATCAAATATTAGACCTAAGGAAAGATAGGCAAATTGTTCATACAGAGCACATGACTTGTGAGCATTCTTGACTCGGGTGTGCCTATTTGACCAATGAGAGGATGGAGAAAATAATCATCTTGCTCATGAGTATATTAGTGTTAATGAGCATTTTTTTCTCTTCTTTTTTAAAATTTGCATAATGATTTTACAAACATTATTCAGTGTAAATATTCAATTTTTATACAAGGTAGGGAGACTTCAGTTGTGGAAAGAAAGAAAAAGCATTGAAGAAAACACATATTCTCAAATGCTGCAATGCTATAGAAAGGTCAAGGAAAAGCAAAAACCCGTACATAATGTGACCCAAAAAAAGACAGAGGCAAGTTGAAACTCTTCTGTGTCATTCCCAAATGAATGGAGTCTAAATCACATGGAGAAAATGGTAGCTTTTTCCAGGACAGCTAGTGTCCTGTAGTTTGGAGTGGTACATTAGATGGTGGTCAAGCCCATGATAGGTTCTTGGGAATGTGTTGATTATGGGGGTGTTTTTCTGAATCACGAACAACTTCCTCATGTTGAGAAAAGAACCTGTAGGGCTCCAGCCCCCCACCTGTCAGGCTGGAAGAAGCTGAGAGTAGAGAGTGCCCTCTTTTCTTTCATGTGTAGCATATGCTATCTAAATCTCCATATATCCGTTTCCTGCATTTTGTCTCACTTCCATGCATTTTCTTCAAAATCTCTGCTCACCTTTAGAGATTTTTAGAAGATCTAGAATTTTGAAGCAATAAGTTTCTTCTACTTATTTGAAAGTTGATTTTGAACAAAACATAAAATGGATTATCATAAACCACTTGGATTCCAAAAATTTCTGGAGCACTGTGCATTAAAGCTCAGCATCTTCTTCCCTATTTTGATATTGGAGCTGCCTGGCAGCAGCATCTCAACAGTTGAGGTGCACAGTTCAGGTAAATTCTAAAGACCAGGTACAGTTTGGGAAGAAAATTCCTACTGGAGAAAATATCCACTTCCAATGTGATGATGAATTCAGAACGGCTAACTCCGCTTCCTATCACTGAACCACATTCCCTTCTACATTTTTCCTAGGTTTCTACAACATGCAGAAAGCATCAGTGCAAGAATAGTTGCCAGGGAAATAGAAAGCAATAGCATCTATTGGACATGATGTCATGTCTTATGACAGGACTAAACTGCAGTAAGGTATAGCACCTTGCACATAGCATTCAATAAATAACAATGCATTGTTATAAATATTAAACCTTCAGTGCTTGTGTTTTTCGAACAATGGTCCTTCTTAACTAGAAGTAGAATTACCTAAAGCATTTGTTAGAAATGTAGATTCCTTGGTTCCAATTCAGCTTTAATAAATTAAAATCTCACTGGGCAAGGCCCAAAACTGTATTTTTTAGCAAATATTCTGATTCAAACTAAACTGAGGAACACAAAAGTATTAGGTATAGTATGGAATACCTACTTCACAAATTTTGTTTCACATAATCCTTATGATAGAATGTCTCTATATAAGAGAGTAATTGGGCTGAATATTTCCTATAAGGATGCATAGAGTTTTTATGGGAATACAGTTCTGCTTGACTTCAAACTCTGTCCTTTCATGTATTTGAAGCAGTGGGATATGGAAAAAAAAAACTGTGCTCCTTGGAATTGCTACCCTGGGAGGGTCTTGGTCATTGTCTCAGCCCTGCCACAGGAGAAGAGGAAACAAATTAGCAACATAGACACTTCCCACTACACTGGGACTGAGGAAGACAATAATTTAGTGCTCATGAAGAAAGAAAATAATAGCTGGCTCTCTCAATCCCCCACATTTATATGGTAAGCCTTACTTCAAAGTCACCCTGGAAAATTACATGACATTTTTATCACAGTCGTTTTCAGACTGGGTCATTATCTTTAACCAAACATTTGTGCCACATTTTGAACAGACACATATATCAGGCAGGCAGTAGATTGTGCTAGCAAATTCAAGGGGAAACGTCTCCACAATCTTTTCAAGCTTGTCAATCAAGAGATGATGGTGATAAGGGAATGAGGGAAAGAAATGTCAGAGGAAAAAGTGTAACCAAATGACAAGCCCAGTTATCAACCCAAGGAACTGAGACTGGAGACTGGGATTTCAGCTAAATGGGCTACCCCTATTGGTTTGAATGACTAGCACTTAAAAGATAATTCTAAAATGTCTGTCCCATACTGGAACCCTAGGTCTTTCTTGAATTAGTTGTATGAACTTGAGCAATTCATTACTCACTTGGGATACCACTTGCTAAATCAGACCAGACATTATTTAACTTTTCTGTACTGGATATAAATTCTGCTCACAAGATTTCTTTTTAATTGTATAAATTGTTGATCTACTGATTTCCAGATGTCAAATATTTGGTATGGACCTTTGCCCTTCCTGAACTGACCTCCACTAACTTGTGTAAATATCTAACAGTTTTAGGATCTATTTGCAAATCCAGACTACACTGTCATTTACATTAGAAGGGTTTAAAGCAAAAGGACTTTATTTAGTACTTGAAGGCCTTTGTCCAAAACCTGGATATGTGAATACTGTGTTCTCTGTGTGTCATTAGATAGGACCTATCTTCTCTCTGAAATTTAGATTGCTCAATGTAAATGAAAACTAACAATATTTAATTCCAGAGTTATTATATATAAATAATGAGATACTATAAAATTGTTTCCAAGCATAGTGGTTGAAATATAATCCAAACTCAGAATGTCACCTAAATATAGATTAGACAGTTCTACTCTTTTGAAATAAGAACTCATAGTAATTCCCTATAAGTGAAAACATTTTACTTCTATTAAATTGGATGAAAACAAACCTCTTCTTGTTGGCCTGATTTCCCCTAAAAGAGGTTTGCAGATATAGTGATTTCAACCCTTTTAAAATCTTTTTTTTCTTGCCTAGTGGATATTGCTGCAACATATTGCAGAGTGTTGACATTGTACAAATGACTCCAAGGTAGTAATTTATGGTGTACTAGCACAATTTTTTTTTAGATGTCAAATGAAGCAAGGTGTCAACAGTTTATCAATATCAGACAAAAAGATATAGATCAAGCTTGTAGGAAATAGAGGTGTGCATTCTTAAGGTGAACCTGGGTATGTATAAAGAATTGCAGAGGAGTAGAGGAACCTTTCCTAATGGAATGGTAGAAGCTGAGGGAATTTCTGTGGCTATAGACTTTTCTCCAGTGTTTTATACTCCATATCAGATCATTCAACAAATATTTATTAATGTCCACCCGGGCTTGCTTACAAGGCCTGCTGTTAAAGGTGTGGACTACAATGCAGAATATAGGCTGATTCCAAATGTCAAGTAACTCGTATTTTAGTGACTCAGATCTGTAAACTGGTAGCGATTTTGGCCCTGAATGATAAATAGAGGATTATATTACACAAAGAAGGTGAAGAAGAATGGCAATTGCATGCTAGGCTCTGTTTTTGGTTCTAGAAGTTCAGAAAGGGACACATCAATGATGCTCCTTGATGCCACAGAGCTTACAATTGAAGATGAGGTCTGGCTGGAATCAAATAAGAAAGCACAGAATTGAGTGATTTTGAATTGCTTGAAGAATGTGAAGAAAACACATGGGTTATGATGATGAGGTATTTTACACAGGGTAGTCTTGGAAGGTTTCCTGGGAAGGCAACAATCATAAAAGTCTAAATTCAGAAGAGGCTTCTACTTAGTCTTCATGAAGATTCAGAAGTGACATTGTCGTTATTTACCCTTTCTTGTCAAACAGATGAACAGATATTTTTCTTTCTTTTTTCACAAATAAAAAGACTGAGGTAAGCAATTCTAGGTCAAAGAATTTATGTACAAGGATAAGGAATCTCAGCTTAATTAAAATGTCCATATATACTCAACAGTTTATTTCAGTGATATTTATTAAAGCAGATATATGTTGTTAATCAAAGGTCAATTGATTTTCCAAAAATATTTTTGGAGATTAACAACTCAGTTATATGTATTGTGTGGTTGTTAAGGTCTCAACAAATCCATTTTCCCCCCAAATCAATGTGAATTTAGTTAAAATGCAAAAAAAATACCAACTATCTGGTTGGCTTCAAATTTTTATTTTAGACAATTAATAGGATGCTATTAAGAACCCAATTTTAGTGACGGTAGGGCAGGGTAGATTTAGTGTCCATTAAAGCAGCCTTTGGGTACCAGAATCAGCAGGAGGGGAGACTGGGAGAGAGAATCAGCTACATGGCTACCAAGGCAACTGCCAAACAGCAGTTGGAGAAATGCTAAAATATTGCAAGGTTTTGACAGACCTTAAATTGCAATTACTCATTAACAGGCATCCCAATCCATATAGGCCATGTGAAAGGTAGATACCACTGATTTCTTTCCAATCCTTGTTTTATTATTGTCCCAGTGACTACAGAGGTTGTACTGACTTGAATACTGCCACCTCCATAAACACCATTTCCTTTCTCTCATACCTATGAATTTGACTTAGAAATAGGGTCTTCGTGCATGTAACCAAGTTAAGGTAAGTTTTTACTAGATGACAGTGAGCCCTAAATCAATGACTAGTATCCTTACAATAAAGGAAAACTGGGTACAGACACAGAGGGGCAAGGCCATGCAAAGATACAAAGTGGAGTGAGGTATCTACACTCCAAGTAATGCCAAAATTTTTGATGACCAACATAATCTTGGAAGATTCAAAGAATTATTCCTTAGAGACTTCAGACAGAGATTGTTCCTACCAAAATTGTGATTTGGGACCTTTAGCCTTCAGAATTTTGAGAAAATAAATTTCTATTGTTACAAACCATCCAGTGTGTACTCTTCTGTTACTGTGGACCTGGGAAATCAATACATATCACTTAGAAAACTTTTAGCCTTTAATATATACAAATTCAACTCCAGTCATATGGAGAGAATTTAATAAATATAAACCCATGAGCTCTGCACTGTGGAGAGTCTAGAAGGGCTTTACCCTCAAATCTTTTAACTCTGTCTATTGCATGTCTGCCTTGAATATTATCATGAAATATTTCCTATATTCATTCAGAAGTGACCTCTTTCCTTCAACTATATTATACCATTTTCTCCTTTCAAAAGATTAATTTTATAAATATTGTGATTTGGTCATGCTATCCCTGTATATTTGGATGATAGATGCTAAAGGTTTATTTGGAGCCTTCATAAATTCTTTCAATAAAATGACCTGACACGAGTTGTCTATTTTGTATCAGGTACTGTGCTAGCAATAGAAGGTACCATAATAAATAAAATAGCCATTAGCTATGGTTTAAGTATGATTTTCCCTCTGAGTGCATATCCAAAAAATTTTATGCTAATGGTAATAAGAAGGTAGAAATTCAATCCTACAATGTTGCTTACAGTTAGAACCTTGGGGAAGAAGTGATGAGATTTGGTCATTAGTATGGCTTTATGATTGAGTATTGATGGCTTCATGAGGATAGAAGTAAAGACCATACTGATGCAGAGATATATGAATACTTCCACCTTGGTGTGATGTAGTTAACAGAAGCTCTGACCAAAGACTGTCTGCATTTTTAACCTCTAACTTTCAATCTAAATAAACCAATATGAAGATCTGACTTACACACCACAATTAGCATGCACATAAAAGTTACTAAATACTAAATTTGCATTACCACACAAGAGTTTCCACTTCCCCATGAACAAGGAGACGTATTACAGAATGAAAAGACCAAGATCAAAAGTAAGCTCAGCTATATCACACTTTGCAGCACAGAACATGTTTCCAAAAGAAGAATACAAGATCTTTGTGGAGCTCATGTGAGAATTGATCAAGGCAACAATTTTAATGCAATTTAATGAGTACCAGTGGCCCTTCCAGGCTCTCACAGGCAACTCTGCTTTGCCTCCATCATCGAATGGATTTTTCCTTTTACCTATCTTCCAGCAGAGAGAAAGAAAAAAAAAATAAGTCCTAAGATATCAATGATTCTATCTGACCCTGAATCAGCAACATAGCTTTCTTATATGAACATCCAAGAAAGCTGATATCAGATACTGACTTTAAAAAATAAGTAGATAAGACAGGTGAAAAGGAAAAATGATCTTTTGAGCAAAGCCTGCTGCAGTCATTAGACTGGGTCACAGAAAAGCATTTAACTTCCAGTTGTTCTCAAGTGTATTGATTTTCCCCACTCTGGAGCCCCTATGCCAGGTCTACCGCACAGCTGACCTCCAGTGCCCTGCCAGCGCAGCCTCTTCTGTGATTTAATAACTGTCAATTTCGCACATTTTGGTTCAAAGTATGAGCATAGGGGATGGAGAACGAACACTGAAACATTCTCGAAACCCTCCTGCTTCATAACCTGTGGTGCCTCTTCATTTAGCTAATATGCAAAGGAATTTTTGAATGGAGAGCAAGTAGCATCATAAATACACAAGTGATTCAAATAAGGATGATGAATTCAGTATCATGAGTAATTAAGCACCACAATGGGGGGGGGATTGCCTAGTACACCCACTCCCTTTACACAAAGACATTGAATTTATGAGTCTCCTCAAGGCCTGCTTTGCCTCTTTATAGTTAATATGAGTCAGTCCTTTGTACCCCAGCTCTTTATTTTTAGTTTCCTACCAAAATCAGTTGGGGGATATTTGAAAATAATTGTGTCTTTGCACGATGCATATAGACTTATTTCCCTCATCATTATTCCCTAAATAATGTAGTATAACAACTATACCTATGATATTTACATTACATTAGATATTGTAAGCAATCCAGAGAGCATTCAAAGTATATGGAAATATGTAAATAGGTCATATGCAAATACTATACCATTTGTATAAAGGATTCGAGCATTCATAATAGTGGGTATTCATTGGAGGTCTCTTAACCAATTTCCAGAGGTTTCAGAGGAATGTTATTTATTTTATGGTAACTACTTCAGTAGACTATTTATCTTCTGTTCATTTGTCTTTTTACATTTTGACATTCTAGGGACAGACATAATTGACAGAAAAAGGATATCGAAAACCTCCTGACTGTGGCTGTGGATCCATTTTGAATCACAAAGAGATTCTGGAGAACATCGGATGATTTGTTTGTCCTTTCAGTCATACAAGTAATGTCAACTCAGTATTGTTTATATCTAAGGTACTGAGCTGTGTGTCAAGTATACAAAAACAAAAGTCCCTGCCCTCAGGATGTCACTAATTCAACGAGAAAAGAGTTAAAGAAGTCACCTTTGGAAAACAGCACAATAATTCCAAAGTGCAAATTGTATTTCTTCAGCTTTTTATCATCTGTCCAGTATCCCATTCTTTTCTAGTTGTCCCCTGAATCAAAAGATTGGTATTCCATTTTATGGGTAAAGCAGGCAAGTCTCTGAGATAGGAAGAACCAGTTGGGGAGGACTGAATTTAAGAATGTGGACTACACATCACACATCTGAGCAAATATAAATTATTTTCTAGTTTTTATAAGTGTAAAACATTACCCAGTTAATAGGAGTTAAAACAATTTTCCTCAACAATGACCAGGACAAAATTTGAGTCAGTCATTAATTTCTCAATTTCTTTCTGTACATGTTCTCATAGTCCCATCTTCTTCCTCATTTTCTCTCAGTCATGGGTTCCTCTATGCATGTTCCCTAGACGAAGATTGCCACATGTGCATTGGATGGTTTGCACTACCAAGATGAATCACTGGGCATAGTCCTTCCAGTTCCTATTCTTGCTTCTGAAACTAAGACAATGGGGCATCTTTAACTAAAAATACAGGGGGACTGGAGTGATGGCTCAATGGTTGGAGTGCTTGCCTGCCATGCAAAAGGACAGGACCTGGGTTCAAACCCCAGCACCACATACACAACTAAGTGTTGGAGAAACAAAGGCTAGATGAAAAAGTAAATAAAATTGATTTCCTCTTTTTTCCCTCTATCTCTGTCTTCTTCTCTGTTAAAAAATAATATGTGTACATGAGTAGCAGAAGGTGGCTAATTTCAATGGTGTTCCCCCAAAAATATGTTGAAGTCCTAAACACTGACTGGGTCTTTGGAGATGCAATCAAGTTCAGAGGTTGTTATAGTGAGTTCTAATTTAATGTGATTAGTATTCTTAAAAGAGAAGAAGGCTATGTAAAGGTAGAGACAATGAGAATACCATGTGATAAGACCAGGGCTGAGGTGATGCAGCCATAAGCCAAAGAATGCTAAATATCAGTGATCACTACCGAAGGTACAGAGGCAAGAAAGGATGTTGCCCAGAGCCCTTGAGGCAGTGTGACTGTATTGACACCTTGATGTTGGTTACACTTATCACCTTGAAAATCATGAGAGGAAAAATACTGGTTGTTGTAAGCCACCTGGTTTGTGTATCTTTGTTAATATCAACCTAGAAAACCAATATAAGAGCAGGGCAATGTAGTGTACACCTATAATCCCAATGGCTTGGGAGACTGAGGCAAGTTCAAAGCCAGTCTCAGCAACCTAATGAGGCCTTAAGCAATGTAGTGGAAGCCTGTTTCAAAATTAAAAAAAAAAATTAAAAAGGACTGGGGGTGTGGATAAGTAATTAAGCCTGTATCTGGGTTTGCTCTCTGGTATAAAAACAGAAAAAAAAAAGAAAAAAGAAAAAGAAAACCAATATAGGAAATCTCAAAAATTTCTTAGAGAAAATAATCATTTTAACAGATTCCAGGATGATGACCACTTCAGGTGCCTGCAGTATATGTTTTCTTGGAAAATTTGATGCTGCAGTAAATTTGAGGAATGTCATCATCATAGAATCACATAGGTATGAGCTGGAAGGAACATGGTGGTCATCATAAGGCCTACTTGCTTTTAGCTATAAGAAAGAAGTGATGGCTGAAGGAACAGGTTAGGAAAAGATCCCAGTTCCTCCTCTGGGGCCTGTGTACTTTCCTCCAGTCAGGATTTTTCCCCTTAGACCTTATTATCCTTCCAGTTTTTAAAATAGAAATTCTGTGAAGAATATAAACATCATTGTACTATCTCACCTTCCAAATATATAAGATGATTCCTGGATTTGATAGTTATGATTTCAAAGAGGATAAATGTGTTCATTTTGCTTTTAAATTAGAACATTTTTGTAGGGAATAGATCTTTTGGATTTTTGGAAGTAGTAAAATATTTATACAAAAACAACAAAAAGAAAATCAGATGATTACTGAAGCTGTTAATAAATTCAAAAGTTTATAATTTCAACTGTAAACAATATTCACAACATCTGCACTATGGTTTTTACAAATGGTCTACAGAAATCCCATTTGAAATGGTAAATGAGTTATAGCACTCAGAAGATAAAATTATAATCAAACTAGGTAACTTTCTAAGCCAATAAAAATAACAACACACTCATTTTTCTGTACCAGATCACTGCCAAAACTAATAATACAAAATTCCAGGAAATTTATTACAAAACAAATAGTTTTATGCTCCATGCTCAAAATGCTGCATCAGAAAGTAATTTATAGACACAAATTATCATCATTAAAATGTATGTATATTGACCTCATAATGCTGGACCTAGTAATTTATGTTCAGAAGAAAATCTTAAACAGTGTAAATCTTTGACCTAGAAATGTTTACCCAATGCCTTAAAAATATGATTCACTATAAATGAATTTTAGCAACAAGGGGATATTTAAGTAGACCATGTGATGGAATGCTATGTGGCCATTAGAAATACTCACAAATTATTTCAATTCCATATAATGCTTAAATTAGGCTACTGAGTGGAAAAAGACAAGGTGAGACAAAAAATATAATACATAAACTATATGTAGTTAATGCATCTTATGGCAAAATACAAAATTAAATTTCTCCACCACTAAAGTTCAATAAATTAGGGGACATCCACCTCTCAGACTAGTCACCATATGTACTCCCTGAATATGTAAATTCATATTTTGAAATATGTTAGAGATACATATTTACAGATGTATATTTATAAATATTCATAGTTTAAAATATTTTAGATAAACATATATTTAAGAATTTATAAAAGAAAATCTGTAACTCATTTTCTTTTCTTCTGTCCATTATAAATATCATTCTTTTGGTAGAAAATATAAACTACTAAACAAATCATGAAGAAGTGACAAAATCGAATAATCAGGGTATAGAGAAGGAGGTGTCTATGTGATCATGAAGAGTTTGGGCATAAAAGTCATGTTCTAAGGAATGATGCCTATGGAGGGTCTTAACACATAAGTGGGCTCCATCTCTTTGGGGATTAAACACCATCCTTCACCCTGTCGGTAAATTATCTTTTTTTCATTTTAACCAAAGTTTTCTACTTGGTCTCTTAGATTTTTACAAGACCTTAAACTTCACTCCACAATTAATTAGTTAATCAGGTAATGGACACACAGTAAATGTGTATAGATTTGAATATTTTCTGTGCTTTTTTTAACACAAAAAATACAAAAAAAAATGACTTTTTCCAGTGACAGAAGCTAAAGACTGTGAGTTTCTGCACGTGTTGGCAGCTCTGCTACCACATGGGAGAAGCCAGTGTTCAGTGAGAGGGAGATGCCAGCAGACAGTCAGGGGCAGAGACGCCTGCCAGGGAGCGACCTGGCAGGATGTTCCTCTCTGGACTCTGTAGTACTTTTTCCTTTGTATAGTTTGGTTAGTGAATCTTCAGTTCAGCAAGAAACTCTTAATACCATTCTCATGAGAATGTCTGTTTCCTTTAAACTGGTTTATTTAAATTTTTTAAAATCTAACGAAAGATGTAGGTACTATGAATAGACACAAAATTTGCCAAAGATAACACTATGCCCTAGAAAGGGTCAGAATACCCAGAGTGGCTATATAGTGGGAGAGGACATTAAGAGACACAAATACAGAGATGGCTCATAGCCAGATGATAAAGGACCTTGCTTGATTGCTGTTCTTAAGAATGTGAGACACAACCTGTAACCAAACAGAAATTTTCAGTATCAGCAGATGACTGGCGTGTGTTCTTAAAAGCACCACTCTAGTTGAGATGTGCAGAAATGGTTAGTATATGGCAAAACCAAAACCAAGATTCTAGTTAGGAAACTGTTATAATAAGGCTGTGATTAAGGCTGGGATTAGTGGAGTACCATAAGGAGTAGGAGAAAGGCAACTGAAAATAGTAAGTAACTTTGGCAGGCCAGATAGATCTGGCTGTGTAGCTTTTTCCGAGTCTGATCCATATATTCCCAACATCACATCTTAAAGGAACACTCGAGGGAAAAGCCATTGCCCTTAGGTTGAATTTTTATTGCTCTGCTGGAAAACATTTCTGCTTTTTCAAGTTAGAAGGCAAAAAACAGATTTCTCTCTCCTTGCAGATGAACCAGAAGTCTTCAAGTCTGCGTAAAGCATGCCAGTATTGATACATGTGGAATGAATAGCTATTTTTATTGTTGCTCTGATAATAAAGGAAGAATGTTTCCTGCTAAGCAAGGGAAAATTACAGAAACTATGAAGAGATTTAAAAGATGACATTAAAGCAAATTAAAAATTAATGACAAGCAAAATCAAATTCCTTTTGTGGCCCCTCTTCCTCCAACTGCAGATAACTTCAAAATACCATTGCTGAAGGAATTGCATAGTTTTTAATCTAATGGGATTTAGTCTAGTGGGTTATAACTAAAACTGTAAAGATACCTGTTCCCCAAAATGCCCTAATTTCTCTAAGTGAGTAGGAGGTGCAGCATCAGACTATGTGCCCTGGCTCTTGCCTAGCAATTCAGAGAATTGCATGACCTTTGCTCTTAGGAAATTGCAGTTTTAAAAAAGCACATACACGGAAAATTCCTGCTATTCACAGGGCAATCATACCTACTAGGTCACTGCTCTGTTCTGTCTCCAGTAGCATTGATTTTTTGGAAGAAATGGCAATAACCAACCAAAATGGTTGAGGAGATATTTGCTGTAACATAACATGCCCAGCTGCAAACACAGCCCCTGTTACTTATTATTAGTAACTTCTTTCTTTTCACTTCCCTTGAGTATTAACAAGACCATAAATGCCTTACACAGAAAAATATTTATTTGGATTGTGTTGTTGTTGTTGTTGTTGTTTAGATCTCTTTCAAACAACAGACAAGCAAAAAGAAGCGTTTGTATCCTAAATATTCATTACAAAAAAAAGATAACTTTTGCTTCCTTCCCGATTGGTAATTTCTTTGCACTAAGGTCTGACGTCTCACAAAAATAGCAACTTGATTTAGCAGCACACAAGCAAGCATGGGAATGGCAACTGTGCTAGTTTTTAAGAATGTGATTTAAAATTTTTTTTTGTTTGTATCTCAGTTGTCTCATCTGGAACTGTAGCATAATAACCATGGGCAGAGCATACCTTTGTGATAATGAAATAAGAAGTAATCAGTGTAAAGTCTAAGGAATTTTTTGCTTTATGTTGGGATTGAAAACAGTTACATTGTGTAGTATTCATAATCTATTATTAACAGCATAATTGACATACAGCACCACATTACATATTTGATAGAAGCAAAGTGGGAAGTTCAGATTTCATCTAGGAGGCAATGAAATAAATCATCTGACCTTCTATACACAGGTATTTCTGCCAAAATGCCCACAATTGGATATAACAATGATAGCAAAATGTGTCAGGGGAGGCATAAAGGCCAGTCAAAGGGCAATTGCAGTAATCCAGGTGAATGGTGTTAAGGAAATTATTAAAGTGACACAATTATATAAAAAAGACAGATACTTTCAAAAGGCTTTTTGATAGAATTTGATAGACTATCTCTTAGAATAAAAGTAACTTAAAATTAATTTCAGTGTATCATTATGTCCTCAGTAAATCCCCAAACTCAAAGGCACATTAAACCATGAAATTGTTCTACAGATGTTCAGAGTTAAGTGTTTAGTTGGAGAACTTTCCAAGCAATTATTTTCAGTATGTGTGGATTTCAGTAAGATTACATTTCTACCTCTAATGCCACTTTGTTTTAGAGAGGAACCTTATAAAACCAGGAAGAACTGCCTTCTGCTCAAGCGATCATTTATTATCCGATTTTTAATCTAATTAGCTTTTTCTTCATTTCTTTTTTTTTTTTTAAAGACTAGAAATTTGATGTCAACTTCCATTGATCTCAACAAAGAAAAGCAGGAGAAGGGAAGTCATATCATATGAGAAGTGATTCAGGGATGATTTCTGAGAGATAAATATTTGTAATGTAATTATACGTCTGTCATCAACACCACTATAATTTACTGTCAATCATCATGCTGATGATAGGATCTTACCTTCCAAGATGTAACTCTCATTCACTGCAATTATCTCCAGGATGAATCTTCATGCTCAAAACCTCCAACTTAGAATGGTTTGGAAACACGATTTATCAAGTGATATTTCTGTGCCAATGCCACATGTTGCAGATTATACAAAGGTCTCCAAACTACTCCTGTGTGATTTAAAAAGTACCATGTTGTCAGAAATAGAAGTTGGTCTTTCAGCACATTCCACTTTTTCCTGACATTCACAGCGTGCCTGAATGAGGGGATAGAGGAAATTTGGGAGAGAGGTAGGGTGTTGCCATTAACAGATTCAACACAAGCCAAACATCTTAAACTTTTTTATTAAGGAATTGAGTTATTGTAGAATCATAAATTCATACAAATTAACAATATAATACGTATTTGTTCCTAAACCAGAATTACCCCCACATTGCACATACCCCAGTCTCTTGATTTTTTCTTTATTTTGCCCCTACAAGTGATATAAATGTTTAGATTGTGCAGAATTAAATGATTATATAAGTATTATTTGAATTCTAAGGGGTTAAAGACTATGCTTCATTGTTGATTGTCTCTCTAGATCCCTCCCTATCCTCCCTCTTCTTTTCCCTCTCCTCTTTCCCCCTCACAAACATACATATCTATGATTCCCCTAGATTATGTGTTGCTATGCCATTGTTAGGTCTAATATATGAGTTTGACAACCTTTCACCCAAGCCTTGCTTTCCACAAGTCAAATTTTTAAGGTTGATTTAAATTACTCTGTGATGGAATGAGTCTGGATACTGGATTTAAACTGAATCAGCATCCATTCAGTCCTCTCGACTCCATTTTTCTGCAAACCATTGTTTATTTTTCATTACTATTGCTATGACTCTTTATGTGTATAGTGAACTACCTTCCTAAATTATTTTTCACCCTCCATATTTCATAATTCACTAATTGATACTTTTTGCCACAGCCACCCTTCATAGGTGTTTGAGACTCCTGAGAAAGGAATGCCAGTTTCTATCTAAGTCAAGAAATGCACTTATATAGAAGACATGTCTGAGCTGGGTTTGAATGAAAAATGAATTTTAAATCCCATTAATCAGAGAAACAACTGACTGAGCAAACAAAGTACCAAGATTGTGCAGGGAGCACATGTTTGAAGATGAAAATTGGGAAGAAGTCCTTCAGACATTACCATGCTGGGAAACTGGATAAGAGTCATTTATCAGTGTCATATGGGAAAATATTTTACAAGCCACCCTTAAGCATTTGTATGCCAATAGGGTACAATTTAAACAGAATGAAGAGTCGACAGCTTGCATACATTTGTAAGCTCACTGTGACTTAAGAATGGGAATTTCTTTGGAGGGAAAGGGAAGCAGAATGACAAAATAAGCAATAGAAGTAGATATTTTCACTTTTGTAGACTTTCCCGTTATCAAAATCCATCCTTCCCTCCATGCACATGCCTCCTAATCTGGAATGTGAGAAGGAACAGAACTTTTCCTTCTTTTTGTCCCACGGCAACTAGAAATCAACTCCTTCTTAGGCTTGGCTATCCAGAGTTTGAATCTGAAATGAATGACATGCATGAAGTCAAAGGGTCCATGAGGGTCACCTCTCATCTGTCAGAGCATTCCAATCAGGTGCAACACTAATGAGTGCTCTCAGGAAACTTCTTGCTCTTGCCAGACCATGTTCTGCCTTATAATATTCTCCGTCTAGGCTTTCTGACACTCATTGCTTTTGAAGCAACAGGTATAATTTGCCTGGATTCCTTTTTTCTTAATAAAAATAGTATTGTTTTCCATTGCTGTATTTATGGGCCAGGAATGAGTATACATATTACCACATATTCAGTTGCCATAACAAGACACCCAAAGTTGAATACTTTATACTCAAAGGAAGATAGTCTTATTTAACTCAGCTTAAGAGATTAAAAGTCTAAGAACAGACAACCTCATCATTTTAGTTCTGCTGAGGCCTTCACAGAGGATGGAATCAAAATGTGGGAGGTGGGGCTTAAGGAATCACTCGTAGAGACAGGAAGACAGAGATTTTCAATGGTTCTCTCATCACAATTCACTCTCATGAGAAGCAATTCACTCCATAACACTAAAGTTAATCCCTTCTGGGAGCAGCATCCCAATTACCTGATTACCTGGCACAGGGTCCCACTTTTTAATGTGTGCACAGCCTATAAGCATTGCTGCACTGGAGAACAAGCATCTAGCACCTGAACTCTTAGTGGACATAGTCAAATCATATCTAAATCATAGCAGTGAATGTTCACTATAGAACAGTGGCAAAGTACAGACAGGAGACACAGATTTAAAGTAAAATATACCCAATGATATGTTGACATAATACAGTGTATACAGAACAAGCAATGCTCAACGTTGCATATGGCCTTGTTAATCTTGTTTTTTTCTTTCCTCATCTGCATGTGTAGGTTCTATCTCTACTGTGCTCCATGTGCATTTCCTCCAAACAACTTCTATATAACTGGTAACAAGAAAGGTACATATGCAGTGAGAGGCTTCTGGAAAATTAAAGGTTACCATGTGGGAAAAATCCTGGAGGCTTATTAACTGTGCAGAGCAATGCTTATGTCATAGGACAATGAAAAGGAGAATATATAAATAAATACATAAGTATATTCAGAAACCTATCAACCATATCACTATGTGACAGCAAAAGACTTTAAGTGTTAGGTTGTTGCAGAGCAACACTAGCCACTTCCAGGACCAGACAGCTAAGTAACTTGCTCCCCACCATCCCCTTCCCCACTGCCCAAGTCAGGCAAATGAGTCCATTTAGTTCTCAAAGACTTCATGGACAGATTTGCAGCCACCTCACCTATTCTCATAGTCAGTGGATTTGGGGGAGCGGAAAAAGTCTTCTGAAATGAGAAGTAAGAAGTGTTGCTATCCTTAAGAGACAGAGAAACCTGGAAAAGTTCTGCTCCAACATTTGCAGCTGTGTATGAATTAGCACCTTAGTAGGTCACATATAAAGTATAATGGTGTATATGTGAGGTGTTCCCAAAAAACTCATGAGAGAGGCAATGCAAGAAAGTTTAGAGGTGAAATGATTAAATTCTAAAAGTCGGGCCCTAATTAATGGGTTGACCCACTGATGGATTAACTGGGTGATAACTGTAGGCAAATAGGGTATGGCTGGAAGAGATAGGTGTGACTTTGGGGTTTATATTTTGTTACTAATGAGAGGAGAGCTTTCTCTCTCTTTCTCTCTCTCCTTCCTGGAGTGATGTCCTGAGCTGCTTTCCTCCTTCATGCCCTTCCATGATGTTCCGCCTCACTTTACACCCAAAACAATGAAATCTGCCATGTTTGGACTGAGATCTCCAAAACCATGAGTGTCAAATAAATTTTTCCTCTTTTAAAATTGTTCTTGTCAGGTCTTTTGTCACAGTGGGAAGAAATCTGACTAATCCATTAGCAAAAGACAAGAAGTATAGGGAGTATATCATGGAAATGTGTGACCTCCTCTCTCGTCTTCAAAATCATCCCCTTCACTTGGTTAAAGCTAAGTTCCAGGAATTTCTCTAAATCTTTTATATACCTTGTCTCTTAGATTCCTCACACCATTCCTCAGAGTGGATAATGATATTTTCTCCATTTTGTTCATGAGTAAACTAAAATCAATTTTGATATCATATCCCACCTTTACTTTCCCTCATTATGTTATCATTTAAAGCAGAAAAGCATTCACTTGCTCTGGGAAGAGTCATCTAATTCTGAGCGTATATGTTAAATAAAACTAAAAACCAAGTTTCTCTTTCCCACTTGATCAATTAAGTACTTGTAGAGACAGAGGAGAATGAAATACTATTATTGCCTTAACAAAATCTACTTTAAACAAATAGCCCTCTCTCTAGCTAGTATTTCCAACCAATATTACAAGCAAATGATACCTTATTTGAGTAATTTGTGAAGTCTTTAACAAATATTAATATAATGAATGTGATTTTCCTTAAAAAATAGAGTATAATGATTCGAAATTGACCTCAAAAGCTGCATTTGGTTTTGCAGACAGAGTGCATTTGATTTGACAAATGTTATGATTTTATTCTCAGGAAATGTTTCCTGTTTTCCATACCTGCCTGAGAGAAAAAGATTGGAAAAAGGCAAAATGTGGGAGAGAAATATAGAAAGGAAATAGAGGTCCTGTTCCTCTAATATTATTAAAATCAGTATTCCTCTTAAACAGAAGAAATGTATGAGCCTACATGCCCATGAAAACATAATAAATAGCTCTGGAATGCTTTATAAAGCACATCTACAAAAGTAATGTTCTCAGTAATGATGATAGAGCTCATTGCCATCAGTCATGTGGCATGTTCAGGAAGGACATCCAAATTTTAATTAGCTTATGCTAAACAGCTTTAGTATCAATTTAGGCAAAATGTGACACTTGGTGGAATTGTTTGTATGGCCGCTAGGAATAATAACTCACAGAGTGGAGTCACCAAGAGAATGTTCTTTCATCAATGGACACTGACTCTGATAGGAATCAGAAAGCATCTGGAAACAGGAAAGGGCAAGAAATAGAAAAGAAATCCTTTGAAAAGACCGAGGTAACAATTTGCTATCCTTTCAATGTGAGCACGTTAAATGCATCAAACTCCTGTATGAACGAAAATAATTACTGCTGTAAATAATCACGTACATAGAGATTCATCATAATTACAAGATAAGTGATTGTATACAGATGTACGATATTGTTTGCTGTAAGACTAAGTGTTGTACTATATTCATATTTCTATTTATCATGATGCTATGAATAATAATACGCTTCCCATTGAGGATAGCATGCATGTAGAAGCCTTGCATTCAGAAAGGCTAAAATTCAAATTATGCTTCCATCACCACTCACTAAGAGAGTAGCCTTGAGCAAGCTACTTCACTTCTCTGGTCTTAATTTATAAAACTATTTAGGAATAAGAGAGTAGAATAAAGTGGATTTTATGCTTTTGCTTTAAAGCTGTATGCTGTGTGAGGGCTGGAGAAGAGGCTCAGCAGTGATGGCGCTTGCCTGGCATGTGTGAGGACACGGGTTTGAATCCAAGCACCATGTACATAACAAAGTGTTGGAGCAATGAAAGCCACATAAAAAACTAAATAAAATTGATCTCCCCCCTTCTCTCTCTCTCACTCTTTAAAAAATGAAAAAGAAAAAGAAAATAAAAAGCTATACAAATTTTAAAGCTGTACATGGAAGATGATAACACATAATGATTCAAAAATGTATGCATTTGAAAATGTACAGTGCCCGATTCAACCTGCCCGGTTTTCATTTTTCACTAAGTATTGGCTGAGTAAGTTACTCTAAAGCCAAATTTCCCCATCTGTACAATGGGTATATTATTACTAGATTCATAATTTTATTGTTGTATGAAGTGATTGATTCACATCCTATTTCCATTATAAATATCTCTTACTTATTTTGAAATTCTTTAGTAACCCTGAGTGCAAGAAGGGTTTTCAATTTGTCTGTGGAGAAGTTCATAGGTGGAAACTTTACTTTTTGCTCCAACAGATGCTTAATAAATGGATCAGATACTGGGGAGAAAAAAATTCAATGATTCTGTGTCTGACTTGTAGGATGTCAATGTTCACTGGAAGAACCTGTATAATGCAGTACAATTAGGAAGATTATTCCTGAGCAAATAGTTATGGGAACATTTAGTAGAAGCATTTGGATGTAGGTATAATAAAAGCTGAGGTATTTTCAAAGCAGGAAGTGGAATTCATGGGAGGGATAAAAAAAAAATAACAATGTATGCAAGTATCCAGCACTGTGGGAGATCTCTTGGTTTAAGGAGAACTCAGAAAATCAGCAGCAAGGTGTATGAGATGAGGTCTGTGTATTAGAGTAGCCCTGAGACTGAGGATTGGACTGATGCTGGTTTGGGGGTCATTTTGGTTTGTTTTTATGGTACTGAGGATTAGAGCAAAAGGTATGCTACCACTGAGCTACACTCTCAGCCTTTTGTAAATTTTTTCAAGATAGGGTTTCACCAAGTTGCCAAGGTAGGCCTCGAATTTATGATCTTCATGCTTCGGACTCTAGGGTAGCTGAGATTATAGGCATACATCACATTGCCCAGGATTATGAAGCAGATATTAAAGGATCTCATTATGAAGCTGTCTGTTCTTTTCTTGCCTATACCTTTCTTTTGTCTGTTGACTAAGAGCAACAGAGAGAGAAGGAAGAGGAAGAGGAAGAGAAGGTAGGGGAAGAACAGGAGAAAGAAGAGGAGGAAAGACAGAGTCGAAGGCTGAGAGGGAGAAGAGGAGATGGGATAGAGAGAAAACAAGCCAATAATACCTCGTTCATATTTGGATCAACACTGAAGTAATCATAACAGATTCTGTGTTCAATTTGTTGCTGATCTTTTATTAGCCACAGGAATATAGATATGCTTCATTATTTTCTGCTCTTAAGGTTTACCCATCTCTAGGATGAGTTTAACACTTTTATTTTCATTCTTTGGATGGTAACATGAGATAAACCCAGTACATCACTTCTGCAATGCAATTTAGTGTTTACAAGACCTTTTACTTCTCTGCTGTTATTATGCCACACCTGCTTGGGTATATTTTGTCATGGCAGACGCCAGCCAAAATATCTATCAAAGGTTTTTCTTCTGCAAATACAAGGCATTAAAATATGACCATGGAGATTGCCTGCTGAGACAATCAAAAGGAATATTTACTTAGGCTAGTAATGATCAGTGTCTTCTGAGTAATATGGAAATTGAGTTCAACACTCAGAATAAAGCCGAGGCTCCGAAACTAAGCGGAACGCTATTGCCTAATGTACTCCCCCACATAACTGCTTGTCTTCTGCTGCAATTTTCACAATACAGGGATCATTTATGTGCACTTATACATTTTACTGTTGACTGCATGACTGTACAACACATTGGGGAAAAAGGAAGCCACAGTAATAAGAATTCATCAAACATCTGCAATTGCTTCTTTTTTTCAAAAAGCCTCTAAGGAGAGTCTTAGCATCAAGCCCATTTATGAGCTGTCAGAAATCGTCAAAGACAAAGCACAGAAACTGGAATTGAGGCTGAGTTCAGCTCTTGCCTCCACTGTCAACTGTTCTGGGATTTTAAGCAAAATACTTTGTAAAATCCCAAGGGGAAAGAAAAGGGCAAGGAAAGAAGTATTATCACCCATTTTTCTGTTAAGGGAGTTCCAGAGTTCCTTCTGTAAAACACTACTACTGAGTTTCTCATGATGAAATTGTAAGACCTAGTTGAAGAAGAAAGACTTGGTAAAGGTGCTTCAAATCTCCTTTTGGGGAACACAATACCTGTGAAGCCCCCAAACCAAAGTTTTGTAATGATTAAGGAAGAAATAAAATAATGTAGTTGACAGTCCTAAAGTAAAGTTATTTCTTGTTTATTACTTTTAAAGATACAATTAAAAGTAAAATTAAATTATTACTAAAAATTATTTGAAAAGAGATCAGCATTTCTCCTTTTCCAGACTTTATTAAATTATGTGTACCTACCTGTAAAGGCTGCCCCAACTCCAGTCCTGAGACACTCCAAGCACTCTAAGACAGGGAGTTTCAAAACACAGAGCAATGGAGGTTTTACCTTTGTTGGTTCTTTCACATACTAGGATTTTCCAAAAGATTGGACTGAAACGAGAAAGTTTCTGATCCTGCCCTCATATGCTGCAATTTATAGGACATAGCTAATATTAAACATATCAATGTTTAGGTGAAATGCCTAATGACAGCAGACTGTCAGAAACAGTGATTGTACTCTGTTCTCCATTCTATGCCTGGAGCCCTATTAACAAATTAACTCATTAATATAAAGCATTATGCTAATTAGGAAAAATAATGTGTGTGAATTTAAAAATCACATTTTAATATTAGGTGATTCTTAGCAATAAAACTAAATTTGAATATTAGGTTTTGCCCTAAATAATACATTTGCTAATAATTAAGTGAATAAAACAATACATGAAACCGTGGCTTTAAAGAGGGTGGGAAGCCAGTACTGAAGGATGGGAAACTCTGAGTAAGAGAGAGGGATATAGAATAAATGAGATGATTGCATCCCATTCATTTATTCTTGATTTTACTTCTTGCGCCATGGGAGTTTTGTTAAGTAAGGCACCACCAACCTTCATGTCCTGTAGTGTTGATCCTACTTCTTTTTCTTTTTTTTTTTCTTTCTTTTTTTTAAAGAGAGAGAGGGACAGTGAAAGAGAGAAAGAGAGAATCAGTTTTATTTAATTTTTCATGTGGCTTTCGTTGCTCCGAGACTTCGTTGTGTATGTGATGCTGGGGTTTGAACTCAGGTCCTCATGCATGCCAGGCAAACACTGGAACTGCTGAGCCACCACTCCAGCCCTATTCCTACTTCTTTTTCAAGTAAATTTAAAGTGGCTGGATTAATATCTAGATCTTTGAAACTTTTTGATTTAATTTTTGTACAGGATGAAAGGTAAGGATCCAGTTTCAGTTGTTTATGCATGGCTATCCAATTTGCAACGCCATTTGTTGAGCAGGCTCTCTTTCCTCCACACTATGTTTTTACCCCCTTTATCAAATATCAGATAGTTAAAGGTATGGGGGTTCATCTCAGAATCCTCTATTCTATTCCATTGGTCTTCAAAGCTTTTGCACAGCTAAAGAATTAGTCATAAGTGTCAAGAGAGATCCCACATAATGGGAGAAAGTTTTTGCCTGCTACACCTCAGACAGAGGGCTAATATCCAGAATATACAAAGAACTAAAAAAGCTAAACACCAAAATCACAAATAATCCAATCAATAAATGGACTACGAATCTAAAAAAGAACTTCTCACCAAAGTAAGTCCAGAAAACCCATAAATATATGAGAAAATGCTCAAAATCATTAGCAATAGGAGAAATGCAAATCAAAACTTCCATGATATTCCACCTCATTCCTATTAGAGTGGCAAAAATGAAGAATATGAACAATGACAGATGCTGGAGGCGCTGTGGGAAAAGAGGAATATTGTCACATTGCTAGTGGGACTGCACACTGGTTCAGCCACTCTGCAAAGCAGTGTGGAGGCTTCTCAAAAAATTAGAACTGGAACCACCTTATGACCCAGCTATCCTACTTCTTGGTATTTTCACAGAAGAATTAGAATCAGCATATTATAAAGATATGGCTTCATCAATGCTTATAGCAGCTCAATTTACTACAGCTAGACTATAGAACCAACCCAGATGCCCCTCACTGAATGAGTGGATTCAAAAATTGTGGTACATATATACAGTGGAATACTACTCGACCATTAGAGAAAATGATATTATGGCTTTTGCAGCCGAATGGATGGACATGGACAAAATTATGCTAAGTGAAGTATCCCAATCTCAGAGACTCAAGGGCTGAATGATTTCTCTCATTTGTGGAAGCTAGAATACAACCGGAAACAATATGCTAGATGGCTAAGCTAATAATAAACTCAACATGTATGAATTATTACATAAACAGGAGGAACCTTGTCTAGGATACCTGGAGATGTAGGGAGGCGGATAGAGAGGGGGGAGGGATTAGGAAGGATATCTAGGAGACTGGGGGGAGGGAGTATGAGGGAATCAACTCAGAAAGAGATCTACGACCTCCATGAGAAGTCAATTTTACACAGGGGTTCATTTGAGGGAGACGTGTAACTATGGGGAACCCAAGGGGGGAAACTATGGAATGGCATCAGTCTTGGCTAACTATGTGAATATATATTTGTTTTTGATTGTTTGATAATGATTTTCCCTCAACTATAACTCCATATTCAACTAATAAGAAAAAGAATAAATGAGATGAGTGTTAACATAATTACAGTTTAATGTCTTGAGAGTTTCTAGGGTGTGGTGCAGTGAGTGTGAGAAGGAAGCCAGGCACAGACCAGGGAATCTTCTGGGTTCAGGAGATGGAGCTAAGAGTCTGGGAGAGGCCACGATGTAAAGTGTTTGCTGGGCAGAATGTTGGAGAGGAGAGATCTGAAGGGTGGGAAACTGGAGCAGGCAGAGGGTCCCACTCTAGAATTCAGCAGGAAACGTATGAGAACATGTGTGTATGTGGATTAACTCAAATCTAGGAAAAGTGCTTCAAAGGACTGGAAGAGACAGTATGCCTTATGAACAGGGAGTGGGATGAGAGTCTGTTCTTACTGGAAAAGTGGAAAGCCTTATCATTCACAAGTACAGATGAACGGGTCATGCCTCAGTAATAACAGTCTCTTCTAGTCCCTCTCAACAGACAGAACAAGAAATTGTACACGTGAATATTAATTCAAGTACATACACATACCTGTCAATATTTCTGTATGTAACCATGGGTATGTATATTGAGCTAACCATAAATTCAGTGTCTCTTCTGATCCATGACCACGTTGTCCTTTCCAGCCCTCTCTTTTGCTTTCTATCACCTTACATTCCAGCAGTGAGAATCCGTGCTAGTGTCACATGATTTTATTTACTTAACTGCTTAACTCCACTGCACATGTTCAGTTTAACAGTTGCTGGCTCTATCTCCATTGGGAGAACCTTTATTAACTAGGGAGAGTAGAACCCTGACATATAGATCCTCTCGCCATGAGAGTTACAGACGTCTCCCTTGCCTGTAGTTACAGATCAGCACCTTTTCCCACACAAACTTGAGAGAGATTGTTCCATGCAGGGTGATGCAGATATTCAGTTATAATAGTCTATATTTCATCCTGGGATTGTGCCTATAAAATGACTTGTTAAATTTTTATATTAATTAAAGTTTGTACCTTATAAATTGTGAGTTTTGACAAAAGTGTGGTGTGATCTATTCTAATATTATGGGGTCTTCCAGAGTAGATTTAATTTAAAAAAAAAAACCCTTGTGTTTCAACTATTCAAACCTTAATTTGAATCTCTGGCAGACAATGATTACTTTTCTATTCCTTAAATATTGCCCATGTTTAGAATACCATATGAGTGAATCATGTAATATATATTCTTTTCAAACTGACTACTTTTATATGCATATTTAAAGCCTTCTTCCAATGCCTTTTTAAAGCCTATCCTTTTACTTTTCTTTTTAAACAACAACAAAGAAAAGGAACAAGGGAAAAATTCCTTACCATTTCTAATGCACAAACTTTTGAGTGTGCACATAGGAATATTTAATAAACTGCACATAGGAGTATTTTAATAAACTGAATGACTGAAATATCTTTGTCAGATGCTTAAGAAAAAGAGAAAATACTTGTGTCCTGCAGCAAAATATTCAAAGGTATCAAGAAACTGGCAAAAAACAAAAACAACAAAACAAAACAAAAACAATGACAGACAGGGAACAAAGGATTTTGGTTACTCTGCAAATTGTTAAGGAGTGGCTCTCAGTGCCTAAAAGGTCCCAATTAGTTAGATGAGAATAGCAGACTAATGGAAAATTTATTTCAGAATCTCCTAATCCAATAGCACTTTATACAGAATTAAGTTGCATATTCCTTGGATTTGGGGGAGGTTCAGGAGGCAGTGGAAGTTTTTCCTTTTGTTTTTATTTTGTTTGGCTTTATTTTTAATGAATATTCTTGGCAATTTCTTGTTTTATTAATAAAGTGTTTCAGGGGTTACTTTCATGAAGGGCAAGTACTCCAGACTATGTGGAGAGGGCTTATAACTGCCAAGACGTCTTCTGACAGATAGTACTGGTTATTGTGGTTTGCTTTGTCTTCCTTCAGAAGTGGTATCACATTAGCCTTGTTTCTTTTGCACTATGAGTCTACGGCTATACCAACCTGAACGCGCCCGATCTCGTGTTTTGCACTATGAGATTGTATGAAATCCATGTTTATTTCATATTTTACTTACTGTTATAGTTTGAATGAAAGGGTGTCTCCCAAATGCTCAATATGTAAGACAATCCAAGAAGTCTGAGGTGAAATGACTGGATTATAACAGCCTTAAATCTATCAGTGAGTTAATCCCTTAATAGGGTTTAAAGGCTGGTAGGCTATGCCTGGAGGAGGTGGGCCATAATGGGGGTATCTTTAGGGTATATATTTTGTATCCGGACTAAGACCTCTGAAACTGTGAGCCCTGGAGTACATGTTTCCTCCTAATATTGTTCTGGTCAGGTCTTTGCAATGAAAAAGATGACTAATCAGTTACCACCTTTCATCAAAAAGATATGCACCAAATAAAGTTATATGTTAACAGTCAATTGTATCTCATGAAAAAATGTGCATAGATGTGTGTGGATATATGTGAATGTGTGTTTGGTAATATATGGTGAGAAAACCCTGAAAGGGAGGATAGTTAGAGGTGCATTTAAAAATAATAGGACAAAATCAGTAAAGTGACAAGGTGAACTGCATTCAAGAATTTGGGAGACGATTTAACTACTGTCTGTTAAATCTTCTCCCTTTATCTCTGATTTCTATTATCTGGTAATAATGAGCTAATACTTTAAAGCTCTGGCCCTCCTTGCATCACCTACATACATTACACAGGAAAAGCACTTGGTGGTTCAAGAAAGAGCCCTGACACTCACACAATAGCATGACACTCTGATTGGTTTAGATAATAACTCAAGCAGTTGAGTTGGCCTAAGTAACTCCAAAACTCAATCATTTTCCTCATTGTAACATTATCTCCCTGCAGTATATCACATTGTATGCTAGTGTTTGCTGCCATTGCTATGCCAAAATGTAAAAATGTACTGCCCTATATCAAATTAAATTAGGAAATTGACAATTTTAGAGAAAAATGCATTTATATGGAACTCTATAAAATAAGCAAGGGAATTTGTTTTAATTTGCAGATTAAATTGCTAATTGAAGAGTGATTTCATTTAAATCAGTTTTGCATATACTAAACGTCTTTTTTTATCAGGCTGTGGAATTCTTAATTAACAAGATTAAATATACAGAGGGATTTATTAGGCATCAAACACGTTCACGCCCAGATAATGATCTTAAAATATCAAAAAGCTATTTAAGAAAGCATATTAAACTCTTTTTTTATCTATCTCCAAAAGAAAAATGCTAAATATTTCAGGTCAATTTCATTAAATCTTTGAAAATGAATGATTTTCATATCATATTTGAAAACAAAGTATTGAATCTGTTGTTAGGTATGTTTTGAGCCCAAGTTTTTTCTTTTATATTTTACAAAATAAAACAAAATGGCAACAACAGGAAAATTACAGTCTCTGAAACTCAGAATCTGAAGTTCAGAAATGGGAACATAATCGTTTTACCTAAAAAAGCAGTTGCAAAATTAAACTCTGATAATATCCGTTGAACACTTTCTCTAGAATATAACACAGAGAAAATATCTCTTATGTTTATTTAGTCATTTGAAAATTCATTCATTCATGAGATGCAATTAAAGTAAAAAGTTTTTCCACAGATAAAGATCTAATCAAGAACATCAAAAGAGAACCTACAGAATGGGAGAAAACCTTTGCCTGCTACACCTCGGACAGAGGGCTAATATCCAGAATATATAAAGAATTAAAGAAACTAAACACCAAAATCACAAATAATCCAATCAATAAATGGGCTATGGATCTTAAAAGAAACTTCTCACCAGAGGAAGTCCAGAAAGCCCATAAATACATGAGAAATTGCTCTACATCATTAGCTATAATGAGATACTACCTCACTCCTGTTAGAGTGGCAAAAATGAAAACTTCTAAGAACAACAGATGCTGGAGGGACTGTGGGAAAACAGGAACACTGTTACACTGCTGGTGGGACTGCAAACTGGTTCAGCCACTATGGAAAGCAGTGTGGAGAATCCTCAAAAAATTAAGGAAGGAACCACCTTATGACCCAGCTATCCCACTCCACTCCTGGATATTTTCCCAAAAGAGTTAGAATCAGCATATTATAGTGATATGGTTTCCTCAATGTTTATAGCAGCTCAATTTACTATAGCAAGATTATGGAACCAACCCAGATGCCCCTCACTCGTCAAGTGGATACAAAAACTTTGGTACATATATACAATGGAATACTACTTGACCATTAGAGAAGACCATATTATAGCTTTTTATATCAAATGGATGGAAATGGAAAGAATTATGCTCAGTGAAGTATCCTAATCTCAGAGACTCCAGGGCCAAATGGTATCTCTCATACGTGGAAGCTAGAATGCATTGGGAAGCAGTATGTTAGACGGCTAAGCTAACAATAACTTCAAATTGTATGATTCTCAACGCAACAGGGAGATGACTTCCTAGGATACTTGGGAGGCGTAGGGAGGGGGACAATGAGGGGAGGGTGTAGGAAGAAATCCTTGGAGGCTGGAGGGTGGGAATACAGGGGAATCATCTCAGAAGGAGATCTCTGCCCTCCAGGAGATATCCATTTAACTGAGGAGTTCTTCTGGGGGAAACAGCAACAGGGGGGACCCAAGCTCGGCACCCATGGTAAGGTATTAGCCATGGATAACTAAATTTATATACATTGATTCTTGAGTGTTTGAAAAAAAAACTTATTCATCTCAAAAAAAAAGCAAAAAGAAAATTCATTCATTCAATAAATAATCAAGTCTACCATGAACAGGCACTGTTGTAGACTGGGGATACTGTGAATAAGGAAATTGGTTAAAATCCTGTTATAGAAGTGTTTCCATTCTAGACAAAAGTGAAGAACAGCATGGATATGTAAAATGTATGGTGTGCTAGATAGAGATAAGAATTAAGAAGAAATTTCAAAGGAGGAAGGAAAATATTATACTTCAGGTTTGGACCAGATAAAATACACAATGAAAACTGAATTTTAATTTCAGATGAATAACACATTCAAAAATTGCACAAACATATCTCATTCAATCTTTCCCATGCAATATTGAGACAATATTACTCTAAAACATATTTCAGTATTTATCTGAAAATAAATTTAATTCTGCATGCTGCTTATTATTTGCTAAATTGAGCAACTCTAGTAGAAGTTAATATTTTTAAATAAAAATTTCTTTACTCATCCCTGGGAAGATGAGTTTTGAATGAACCACTGAAATAAATAAGGCATCCAAGTGTATATAAAAAGGAAGAGAATTTTGAAAAGAGAAATAAGTGTCAAGGCCCTAAGCTGGAGTGTGGTGAGTTGGAGCATGGTGGCCAACATGGCTGGAGCTATAAAAGCAATTCAGGATGATAAAAGGTCTCAGATAGCAGGGTTTCAAAAATGATATTGCTTTGCTGCCTTTTATTCTGAGGATTCTGAGTAGTAGAGTGGCATACTATTTCTTATAGTTTGGTGACATTGTATACACTGGGAAAGAAAGAATTACAGAAACCAGGTTAGATGCTCTCAGAATAATTGAGGCAGAAGATAGTGGGCTTGAACCAGACTGGTGGCAGGTGGAGTAATGACAACTGGGCAAAGTCTGGATATAAAAAGACAAACATGACAGGATTTGAAATAGAACAGATGGTCAAAATGGGGAAAAGACAATGATGAAAGAGTTCTCCAGTATTTTTGACCAGCTCAACTTATGTTTATTTCATTCACCTTTTACTATATTTGGTAGAAACCTAATGCTACATGTTAGAGAAAAACTATATAATGGCTTTATACTTTTGTTTATTTTTATTAGGAAAACATATTGTATTTTTCTTAGTTACAAAGAAAACAAGAAAAGAGATTTGGTTTGGGAAGAATGGAATAATGGGAAATGGATTTTCAAGTCTTTGCCACAAATCTCCTTGCAGAGCAAGAGAGACTATTTCTCAGCACAGAAAAAAATATATGAACTTAGTATTGCAGTTAATAGGCTAGTCAGGAGAGAAATAAAGTTCCAGTGTTGTAAATGAGTTTCTTTCTCCTTTTACTTCAACCATGGGTTTTGGTAAAATGAGTATTTTACTATTTGAGATATGCAAGGAATATTTTAAAGACTAGATTCTTTTCTCTTAGGGGTATACTCTGTAATGAGAATAATAGAGTAGTGAGCCAAACGCTAGTTATGGACAGGAGAGTGGGGAGCCAAACTCTGATAACCATGTGTTTTGTGACTGGACTACTTATTCAAGTCTTGGAAAAATCCATGAAGTGGATATATCACCTACATTGTAAAGTTGCTTGGGAATGGGAAGTGATGAAATTTAATGCCTAAGTTTTATTTCAGGGAGATTGATGTGCAAATATTTTTTGAATAATAGATTTTTTGTTTATTTATTCCCATCATAATACTGAAAAAAAATTGGTAGCAGACACTTGACTCTTTCATATCACTCAATAACTCAAATCTTATTTTGTGTTTCTAAAATTTTAGACTTCAAGAATCTCAGTAGAGGTAGAGCCTACCTAGCTCACCACTCAAAATAAAAACTGAATTTAAAGCAGCACTTTTATCTAGTCTCTTAGAAGATAACACAGGAGTCCCAAACCTACATGAAGATGCTCAGTAATATTTGGCCAAACATGGAGCCAGGAATTAGAAAACTTAAGCAACAGAAAAACACCTTATGTTGACTTACAAACCCCACCAGTGTTAATGGTACTTCTGGTCTTGTCTGGTGCTCATCAAACTCCATTACGATATGATTTGAACTCTGCTAATGGGTACATAATTCTCATCCTGTGACCAGTCTTTCCTGTAATGGTGAGAGCTACCAGTATTATTTCGTGAATTCCTTACTTGAACAGGACAACTCTTATTTCCATAGCTTAGAATAAAAAACAAATAAAAAAAAAAAACCAACAACAACAAAAAAGCAAACAAAAACATAAAATTGCAAAATTGAAATTCTGGCTATTTTCAGAAGGCATGTGTCTACAAAACTTTACATTTCATATTATACTGAGACATGTGTTGTATTTGCTCACTAATCTGAGTAAACTCCTTCAATTCTAGCCACATGAACTGCTCCCAGTTTAAGCACATAGAGATGATGGGTACTACAGAACTATCTGCTATACTGAAAAAACGTGTCCTATGGTTTAACAACATCTCATTTTTTAGTCAGGGAAGCAACTCTCTGCTAAGGAGGATCTATTAATAATTGTTGCAGTCAGCAGAAGTTTCACTATGTGCATATTTAATCAAATTAGGTTCTTTGAAAACAGTCTAGAATACAGCAAAAACCTTCATCCAGATTTCAAACCTTAGTGACCTGATTCTACCACTCCCCAGGCTAAGAGTTATAAACTAGTCCTCCAAAGAGCAGAGTCAAAATTAACTCTGTGGTAAATAGAGTCCTAGACTGCTATTAGGAGGGTAAGGAAGGCACTTTAAACCATACTGGTGTGGAGGAGTGATGGAAAGTTGGACAAAGAAAGTTCCAGATGGAATCAAAGGATAACTGCAGAAGATTAAAAAAAAAAAAAAAAGAATGACTAGTTAAGGAACAGAAAATGCCATGTTCAGAGGTACCGTAACCTTGAGAGGAAGCATGTGCCTTTGAGAGTTTACCTGTTAGCAAGTTTGGAATATAAAATTCAGACAGGAGAATGATCAGATACAAACATGAAGGGTTGAGCATGATCTAGATAGTGACAAGTACAGGATGTGTGAGGAAGTAGGAGTTTACCTTGAAGATGATGAAGGATCACTGAATAATTTTTAAATTAAAGATTGATGGGTTTTTATTTGAATTTATTAAAGAGCATTCTGTGGTCACTGTTAACGCAAAAAAAGACTATTGAGGCTCCATTTGTGTTGATGAGTGAATCGGATTGCTTATTTATACAACATTTTTATGGTTTAGATATGAGGTGTCCCCCTAAAGCTCATTTGTTAGACAATGCCAGAAAATTTAGAGGTGGAATGATTGGGTTATGAGAGCCTTCACCTGATCAGTGCGTTAATCCACTGATAGGGATTAACTGCATGGAGACTGGAGGCTGGTAGGGTGTGGCTGGAGGAAGTGGGTCACTGAGCTTGTGCCTTTAGGGTTCATATTTTGTCTGTGATGAAGGGAGCTCCAATACTTCCTGCTGCCATTTCCCAGATGCTTTCCCTTGCCACACGCGCCTGCCACCATGTTCTTCCTCACCTTCGGCACAGAGCAATGGAGCCAGCCATCTAAGGACTGAGGCCTCTGAAACCCTGAGCAACAAATAAACTCTTCCTGCTTTACAATTGTTCTTGTCAGGTCTTTCGGTCACAGCAACGGAAAAGCTGACTAAAACAACATAGATCTTTAAGGGGCAGGAGTTACCATTCTATGTCAATAGTTACATATGAGTCATGAAGAGTGGAGGAATGAATGGAATTTTAAGTGATACTTTTAAAGTTCATTTATGCATCGATTTGGATCAGGTTTTGGCTTAGGAATATCAGTTCTTGAAGTAGAAGTTTCTTTTTTTGATTTTTTTCTCTCTTTCCTATGTAATAGCAATCAGTACATTTTATTAACAAATTTCAAATAGTCTGGTTAAGCATCAGTAAAATTGTATAAGGCTGTTGAAAGAATTAAATAAGATAACATATAAAATGCTTAACATAATATCTATAGCAGAGATAAGCTTTCTTAAGCACTTTGTATTAACTTCATCCTAGCTATTTAAAGGACATATGTTAAAATATGGTTTCTTGGCAGTTAATATTCTACATTTTCTCTGTAATTTATTGAAAGGAAACATTGTCCAGTGAGGGTGAAAATTGTGACTTATTACAATAAAAAATTTAAAACTTAAGTGGTTTCAAGAATCTTAAGAGTAGAGTGAAGTCCATGACACATAACAATCTATGCATATAACTGGCAGGGTATTTAAAGTTATTGAATGAATTAAATAATAAGTAATTAAAGAGACCAGAATTAATATGCAAATTAGGAAAATAAGAACTTAATTTAGACGATTTTATTTTATGTTTTAGTTTTATTCTCAATAATCTCATTGCATATGAGGTCATTGCTAAAACTATATTGTTGGTATATTTATAATTGACACTGTATTTATCTCCAATGTTTTTGTGATTTTAACAAATGTTATTATGACCCATAAACAGTCTTTTACAAAGACAATGTTTCTTTATTGTACAAAAAGCACATTATAAAATGCATATAACTATGAAGCTAAATACATAATCAAGGGAAAAGCTGTTCAATTATATTGCCCATGAGGGAAAAACACTAAGAAAGCCAGGAAGAATTTTCCACATTGCAGACCTAGTTGAAGTTTATTCACAAAGCCATTTATTGCACTCATTTGATGAATGCATGTAGAACAGGATAAAGCCAACCCATTTATTTTACTCCATATCCTTCAAAATTGAAATAACATGAGTAGCAAAGGTCCAAAATATAAAATCATTTCCACAAAGAATTTGCAATTACTCCATAAACAGTGTAGATGTATTTCATCAGATATTGAATGACAATTGTGAAAACTGACATTTTTTCCAGATCTTAGGGAGAAAGCTTTTGATCTTTCATCATTGAGTCTGTTAACTCTAGGTTTTCTGTAAATGTGCTTTATCATGTTGAAGAATTTCCCTTATATTCCTAGAAGTTTTAATGTTTATGCCATGAAACTATATTGAATTTTTATCAATTTTCTGCATTAATTAAAATAACTGTAGGTTTTATTCCCCATCATTAATATGATTTATTGCATTGAGTTATTTACTCATGATGGCCCACCCTTGCATTCCTGGAATTAATCCTAGCTGGTCAAGGTACATAATTCTTTAAAAATGCAATTGGATTTAGTTTGCAAGTATTTTGTTTTTTCATGGATATTTATTAATGCTGTTCAGTCAAATTTTTTCATAGTTTAGGTATCAATAATACTGTCCTAGTAAAAAGAGATACAAAGTAATCACTCTTTTTCCATTTTTTGAAGATTTTGAGAGTAATGAACTTAATTTATCTTAAGTACCTGGTAGAATTCACCAATGAGTTTATCTACAGTTGATTTTTATTTTCTTGTGAGATATTATTTATTGGTTCATCTCTTTATTCCACATAGGTATGTTGAGACTTAGTATTTTGTTTTGGGTAAATTTAGATCATTTGTCTATTTCTATATTAATGGAAATTCTTCCATTTCATATAGGTTATCCACTGTGTTCTTGTTTACAAAATTCTTTTTTTCTTGAAGGTCATTACTATTATCTGCATTTTTATTTCTGGATTTAATTATTTGCATCTTCTTGTTTTTATTTGTTGAATTAAAAACTTGGCAAACTTACATCGTAAAAGAACAAAGTTTTGGACTTTTTAAGCTTCTTTTCATCATTTTTTCTGTACTGCTTTATTGATCTCTGCTTCATCATTTCCTTCATTGTGTTTGTTTTGATTTTAGATTGCTCTTGTTTTCCTAGCTATTCAAGGGTGAAGTCAGCTTACTGATTTGAGATTGTTGACCTTTTTAAACTTAGGTATTCACATCTGTAAATTCCCTTCTCAGTGCAGTCTTTGCTTCATCACATCTTTTGATATAACATGGTTTCATTTTCACATGCCTTCAGTTGTTTTCTAATTTCCTTTGTGATTTCATTTTTAACCCTTTGGATTTTTTCTTTTTGTAAAGAAAGAAGAGAGAGAGACAGAGGTAGAAAATCAACTTTATTTACTTTTTCATGTGACTTTCTTTGTTCGACACTTTATTGTGTACATAGTGCTGGGATTTGAACCCACATCCTCACACATCCTTGGCAAGCATGTAACTACTGAGCCACCACTCCAGCTCCAGCTCATTGGATTTTTGAGAACATATTGTTTAATTTTCACACATTTGTGAATTTTCAGGTGCTATTATTGATTTCCAGTTTCATTCCATTGCTGCTGGTTGGCATAGATAATTTGTATGGTTTAAAAATGTTTTAATATATTGATAGTTGTTTTTATATATTTAGGATTATTATATCATTTTGTGAATTCACCCTTTTATCCATAGATAATATCATTCTTTGTTTTCTGTAAATATTTTCTGCTTAGAGTCTACTTTGTGTGATTTTAGTATACTCACCTCACCTCTTTTGGGTAGTATTTATAACCCATTTCCATTACTTTACTTTAAACAATTTACATCTTTGGTTTTTAACAAGATCTCTGTAGATAGCCTGTAGTTCAGTCAGGTTGGTTCATCTATTCTACCAGTCTGTGACTTTTGATAAAATATTTTAGTTCATATGTATCTGCAGTAATCACTATTGAGTAAGCCCTTACTTTTGACATTTTGCTATTTGCTTGATGTATATCTTATACATTTTTTCATCATATTCCCTACATTACTTGCCACTTTTGTCTTTAGTGGTTTTCATGTAGTGAACTATTAATTTTCTAATGTATATATTGTAGTTAATTCCTTTGGTTAACTTGACATTTAATACCCTTTTATAGTTTTGATCTGGATTATCCTCCCAACTTTCATGTTTTCAAAGCAGGGTCTCCAAAGCAGCAAGGTTCAGAGGTTGCATTTTAAAGCATTAATTCTGTCATTAATGCTCTAACCTAATCCACTGGTAGATTAATCCACTGAGGAATGAATGGACTACTGGTAGCTGGAACCTAAATAGAGGAAGTATGTCACTAAGCATGTACCCTGTAATGATTTTTCTTTTCCCAACCCTCCCTGACCTGTTTTCCTCACCCAACCTCTAAGCTCCTGTGAAGTGCTTCGAAGGTTTTCCTTTATAATGTCCTTCCTCCAAGATGTTCTTCCTCACCTCAGATCAAAAGAAATGGACTGACTGATTATGATTATGGACTGAGATCTCTAAAACCAGGAACCAAAATAAACTTCTTCCTCTAAGTTGTTTTTTTTTTTTTAAAGAGAGAGGGACAGTGAGAGAGACAGAGAAAGAGAGTAACAACTTTATTTAGTTTTTCACATGGCCTTAGTTGCTCCAACACTCAGTTGTGTACGTGGTGCTGGGGTTTGAACCCGGGTACTTACTCTGAGCCACCTCTCCAGCCCCACTCTAAGTTGTTTTTGTCAGGTGTTTTGGCCATAGTGACAGAAAACCAGCACATACCCTAAACTGAAAGAAATGTGTAGAAAATTAATAACAACTTACTGTTTGTTGCACATAAAAACCATGTTTCTATAAAACTGCATACCTTCATCCTTAATATTATTATTGTGAGAAATTACATATTCATATATTTGAGTGCCATTAAATATAGATTTGTAATTATTTATGTGTTTGTTTTATAGTCATGCAGTGAATAAACAGTTGAATTGTCATTTACTACATTATGTTCCTCATAGTTTCTGATTTTAAATAATCCGTTAATCTTACTGAGGTTTCTTTGAACCTTATGAGCTATTTCTTTCTTTATGTTTTCAGTGTTTTTCCATTAATGTTGACTTTTAACAACAATTCAATTTTAATGTGCTTCTGTGTATATATCTTTGGGTTTACCTTCCTGTGCATATCTTTATAACTTACCAGACTTCTTGGATTTGTAGGTTCATGACTTTCATCCATGTTTTGAACATTTTTTTTTTAGAAACAACTCTTCAAATGTCCTTCTCTTCTTTTCTATTTCTGCAACTTTCTTTATAGATATGATTCATATATTGGTTGTTTTGATGGTGTCCCAGAATCCCTGAGAACCTGATAATTTTTTTTCTTCTTTTGTTTCTAGTAAGAATTTCATTTACTCTATCTTAAAGTTCTGACACTCTTCTGTTTGCTCAAATATGCTTTTGATTTATCCCTCAACTGATTTTTAATTTAAGTTATTCTACTTCTTAGTTCCACTTTCCTTTTGTTTTTAATTTTGTAATTTCCACTTCCTTATTTATATTTCAATTGTATGTATTTATTGTGTCTGAATTCCTTCAGGTTTTCATCCATATTTATACACTTGAGAAGATAGGGTAGTTGTTCTACAGTCTTTGTTTAGAAAGTATGGTGTCTGAGCACACTCAGAGATGGTTTCTGTCTGCTTACTATTTTCTCTGAAAATATTATACATTTCTGCATTTTTATATGCCTATGATTTTTGTGTTTGTTGAAAACTGTATTATTTGGTAACATAATGTGAGAAAGACTGGGAACAGGCCTTTCCTCCTTCCATCAGGTTTGCTATATTTTGATGTTGTTGTTTGTCTATTTCATCTATTTTGGAGGCTATGTTAGTTCATGTATTTAGTAGTTTTTTTCAAACTATTTTTGCAAGGAATACATTCATTTTCATGTATGGTTACTAACAGCTACTGTTTTAACAAGGATAGTCTTGAAAGCAAACAATGGAAGAAACTAAAACAAATGACTCTCATAGGCTTTTCATTTAGTTTCTGAGTCAGGATACTTCTCCAACACTTCATTATTTATCTGGTGATGCAGTTCAGACCTGCATCCTTATGCATGCCAGGCAGGCACCACAACCACTGAGCCAATGCTCAACTATGCCTGCATTAAGACTAAAGATTAGTCAATGATAAAAACTTAAGAAATTCCCATGGATTCACATTTAAACTTGGGTGGTTTTAAATATCATAATTTCTCAAAGAAATAAGTCCCCAGCTTTTCCTCCTGGGCTTTGTTCATTTTATTATATTTTATGCTCATATTATATTGTGCAAACATCTGTGAATTATTAATTTATCTTTCAGGTTTTTTTCAAGACAAATCCCCACTGAAATATCCCCCCAAGCTTCTAAGATAAATAAAAAAGACAAGAGCATTTTTTAAATAGAGAGGGAGAGTGAGAGAGAGAAAAAAAATTAGAATCAATTTTGTTTAGTTTTTCATGTGGCCTTCGTTGCCTAGACACTTCATTGTGTACATCCTCGCACATGCCAGGCAAGTGCTGTAACTGCTGAGCCACTGCTCCAACCCCAGATAAGAGCTTTTAATTAATCATTCAGGTACTCACCAGAGAAATAAGAACAACCGTTTTATGTGTCTTTATAATTAGTTTACATGTATATATAGCCTCTTTTGTATTCTTTTATATTTACTACCTGGACAATAAAGGTTATTGAAGAAAACTAATGTCACCTCTTTTTGTTTTTTATTCAGAAATTTATTTGTTGAACAATCACACAATCTTTTAATGAAGCTAATGTCACCTCTTATTCTTGTTACTAATTTATAACAAAAATAATTCCATAATTTTCTTTTAAAATATACTGTTTCAAAATATGAATTTCTTAACACATGTGAAATCAGAAGCAAACTGATTTTGATGACATCAAAATGCACCAAGATACATAAATCTCATAAAACAAGGACCCTGATTTCAGTGCATAAATTTAAGCATTAAAGATGTGATGTGTGTGTATATTTGTATAGACAAGTAGAAAGAAAAGGCATTTCCTAAACAATACTAATACTCATATTGGGTTATCTTAATTCTCTGCAAAGTTCTTCCCCTTTTGACTATTTAGAGTTGCTAAAACAATTAAATAATTTAAATGTATTAGTATTCTCTATTTTTCTATAATTGATACATTTTTATTATGCACTTTTATTTCTGCCCTAGATTCAATGAAGAAATACAAAGAAATATGTTATATGATAGTGATACTGAAATACTGAATCCTAAATCACTAATACATCTGCAGCATGTAAAAGTTAGAAGATGATGAAATATTATGGCATATTTTGATTTTATTTGGTAGTCTCTTTTTCATTCTTGTCACATTAATTTGACTGTGTTGCATGTTTAATGACAATCTGTATAGTATAGTAAATTCAATCATATTTATTACTGAATTAAAAAGAAACAAGAAGTTAAATTGACTAAGAGAAACATGAACACTCAAATTGGGACATATATTAAATGCTTATTAAAACCCAAATTAGTTTACTTTTATATTTGAAATTAATGAAAATTTGATAAATCTTGTCATATTTATTTTTTCTATTATTCTTAGTGCAGAGGCTTGGAATCTAATAGATACACTTTCAAGTTAAGTGACTCATTTGTTTTCTCTGAGACTTCATTTCCTCAATTTTAAAATTAATAAAATACTGTCTCAGCATCAATTAGAAGACTTGTATATTTTAAGTTTATTTATATGGAGGTCTTAAACAATTTGCTAAAACATATTAACTAATTATGACTAAAGTAACAATGATCATTCACCTTTAGTTGAAGTGGAATAGGGGGCTTTTATATTAGGGTAAGAAATGATAAGTCACCTTTCTTCATGAGAAAACAAAATAATTTTTAAGTTTGATCTTAGAGGATATTTTAAAATTTTATTGAAGAGTTTAGTTTTTGTAAAATCATAAATGCACATATAGTAACAATATGATATGGGCCTGATCCTAACCCAGTATCACTCCCACATCACACACACCCCAGTCTCTTGACTCTTCTGTATTTGCCTCCTATAATATATGTAAATGCCTTTTTATATATAAGATTGTGCATTTTCCAGAATTAAATGTGATGCATAAGAGTTATGGGTTCTGGGGGTATCAAAGAGTAAACAACATTGTTAATAGCCCCCATAGATATGTCTCTATCATCCCAATGCATTTCCCTCCATCCCTTTTCTCCCCCTTATACACTTATCCATGGATCCCCCAAATTATATGATTCTTCGATTTTGGTGAGTCTAATATATGAGCTTGAATTTTCACCCAAGTCTGGATTTTGCTCTAGCCTCCACAGATGAGGGAAAGCATCTGGGCTTGCTCAAACCTTCCTCAACTTGTGTGTGTGTGTGTGTGTGTGTGTGTGTGTGTGTATACACACACATATACATACATATCAGTCTCTGGATTCGTTCATCCAGTGATGGATGTCTGGGATGATTCCATAATTTTGTTTCCATAAATTGAGGTTCTATGAACTTTGATTTTGCTGTGTCATTGTAATATGCTGATTCTATCTCCTCTGGAAAAATAACTACAAGAGGAAAAGATGAGTCATACAGTGGACTCATCCCTAATTATTTGGGGACTCTTCACACTGCTTTCCAAAACAGCTGAACTAGTATGTAGTTCCACCAACATTGTGCTAGTATTCCTATCTTCCCCACCCCCTTCAGTGTCTGTTATTTTATTATATTCTTAATCTTTGCCCATCTGATTGGAGTGAGGTGAAATCTTAACGTAGTTTTAATTTGCATTTCTCTGATTACTAGTGATTTAGAACACTTTCTAATATCACTTGCTTGATATTCTCTGTTGAGAAATTTCTGTCTAGCTCTCTGTCCCATTTATTGACTGGGTTGTTTGTGTTATTGATATTGGGTTTGCTTTGTTGTTGTTGTTGTTGTTGTTGTTGTTGTTGTTAAATTTTGGGTATAAGTCCCCTGTCAGTGTAATCATAGGTCATGCTTATATCCTATTCTGTAGGTTCTCCCTTGACAGTTTTGACCAATTTCTTGGATGAGCAAATGATTTATAATTTAAGACATCCAACTCATTAATGCTTGACTTTAATTCTTTCACTTTGGAAGTCTTGCTGAGCAAGTCATTGCCCATTCCCATATGCTGAAATGTTGCTACTAATTTTTCTTCTAACACTTATATTATAGCTGGTTTCATTTCTACTTCCTTGATCTATTTCAATTTTATTTTTGTTTAGGGTGAGCAATAAGGATGTGATTTCAACTTTCTGCAAGTGGCTGTCCAGTTTGTCCAGCACCATTAGTTGCATAGGCTGTCTTTCCTCCATTCTATATCTTCATCCCTTTTGTCAAATAGAAGATATTTAAAGGTTTTTAAATTTGTCTCAGTGTCTTCTCTTCTATTCTATTGGTTTTCATGCCTATTTTGATACCAATACCTTGCTGTTTTTGTTACTATAGTTCTATAGTATAATTTTAGATATGCTATTGCAAAACCTCCTACTTCATCTTTCTTGGTTAATAATGTTTTGGCTATTCTGGGTTTCTTCTTATCCCAAATGAATTTTAAAATTGCTTTTTCTATATTGGTGAAAAATGACATTGGTATCTTTATTGGTATGGCATTGAATCTATATAGTGCTTTTGGCAGAATAATAATTTTAAATTTATTAATTTTGCCTAACAAAGAACATGAAACATCTTCCACCTTTTCAAGTTGTCTTCAATTTCTTTCTTCATGTTTAGTAATTCTCTTTGTAGAGGGTTTTTACATTCCTTGTTAGATTAATTTCCAATTATTTTATTTTATAAATTGAGGATATTTTGCATGAAATAAATTTGCTGATTTCTTCTTCTGCCCTATTATTGTCAGCATATAAGAAAGCTATGATTTATGGGTACTGATCTTATAGCCTGCCACTTTGTTATATTTATTCATAAACTCAAGCAGTCTTCTTGTGGAGTGTTTTAGGGTTTTGAGATATACAATCATGTCATTAGCAAAAAAGGGATAGTTTGACTTCTTCCATTCCTATCCCTTTAACTTCATTCTCTTCCCTTATTTTTCCAGCAAGGGACATAAGGAATATATTTTCCTGAGTTTAAGGTAAATGTTTTCAGCTTTTCCTAATTTAGTATTATACCAGCTATGGATTTGTCATATATTTCCTTTGCACAATTAAGATACATTTTGTTGATTGATCCTTATCTTCTCCAGAGTTTTGATCATGAATGAGTGTTTCATTTTATCAAAGGCCTCTTCTGCATCAACTGAGATGATCATATTGTTTTTATAATTAATTCTGTGTAAGTGAAGAATTACATTTATTGACTTGCATATATTGAACCAGCCTTGCATCTCTGAAATGAAACCCATTTGCTTGTGATGAATTATCTTCTTAATTTGTTTTTAAATGCAATTTGCTAGAGCTTTAATAAAGATTTTTGTGTCTATGATCATTAGAATATTGGCCTATAATTTTCTATTTTTGATGTGTCTTTTTTGGGTTTTGGTATCAGGGTTATGTTTGCCCCATAAAAAGTGTTTGGGAGAGTTCCCTCCTTTTCAATTTCTTAGAATAGCTTGATAAGGAGAGGAGTTAGCTCCTCCTCATAAGTGTGGTAAAATTCGGTGGTAATCCAACAGGACCTGGGCTTCTCTTCTCTGGAAGGTTTTTAATTGCTGTATTTATTTCATTGTCTGTTATTGGAGTTCTTAGGTCTTCAATATCATCCTGCATCAATTTGGGAATTGTCTGGAAATTTGTCCTTGTCTTCCAAATCATCTGATTGAGAGATGTATCATTTTTAAAGTAAGTTCTGATAATCATTTGGAATTCCATGGGGCCAGTGGTGATCACTCCCTTTTCATTGGTGATTTTTTTGATTTACTTCATTTCTCTCCTTCTTTTAGAGAGATTGGCTTGGGGTTTGTCAATTTTAATTAGTTTTTCAAAGAAGCAGCTCTTTTTTTAATTGATTCTTTTTATTATATTTTTGTTCTTTATTTCATTGATTTCAGCTCTGAGCTTGATTATTTCCTGCCTTTTGTTTGCATGGGGATTAGATTATTCTTCTTTTTGTAGGGATTTGTGATGCAGCATAAACTTATTTGTTTAGGATCTCTCCTGAATTTTAATGTAAGCACTCAATGCTACAAATTTTTCCCTAATGAATGTTTTTGTGCTTTCCCAGAGGTTTCAACATGATGTGTGTTCAACCTCATAAGCTTTCAAGATTCTCTTGATTTGTGCTCTAATGTCTTCTTGGACCCATTCTTCACTTAATAGGGTTTTATTCAATCTCCATTTTTGTATATATTTTCTGTTATAATTTTTGCTGTTAATTTCTAGGATCATGGCATCTGAGGCTCTCACAACCAGTGAGGGGGCAACTATGTGTAAGGATCCTTCTCAGGGGTTTCCTTGGCATCTGTGGGCCCAGGACCAGAGTTGGGCCTGGGAAGCCTTTGAGTGGTGTGGTTCCAGGATTTGGTCCTCATTAGATGTGCCCTGGTTGTGTTCATTGGTTGAGCAGGGTGGGTTCAGGCAGGGGTCTTCCTTGGGTGTTGTCTTTGGTACTTGCAGTCAGGATTGGATGCCTCAGCCCATAGGGAAGGTGGGTTGTGAGGCTAACAGCTAGGGGGCTCTCCTCAGTGCTGGCCTGGATGCCTGTTGGCCAGGATGGAAGGCCTCAGCCTTCAAGGTAGGTTGTAATGATGGCTCAGGGGGGTCCTCCCCAGGACTGACCTGGCCACCTGCTGGCCAGGACCACTGTTATTAGGTCATGGGGCAGGTCTGGGCTGGGGGGTTCCACCTTGGGGCTGTCCTGGGCACCTGCTGACTGGGACCAGAATCCTCAGCCCACAGGGTTGGTGGCTCTGGGCCAGTCTTAGAGGATGTTAATGGAACTTTTTTTCAAAAATTTAAGGATCCTCATTGTTTTTATTTTTTATGTATTTATTTTTATGTTTGGTGATGGGGATTAAACCCAGGAGCAATTAAACTCTGCACTACAACCTCAGTCCTTTTTTATTTTGCGATACGGTCTTGCTAAGTTGCTCAGCCTGGCTTTGTACTTGCAATCTTCCTGCATCAGCCTCTTGAGCTAGCTACTATATTCATGTGCTACCATGCCTGGGAGAATGATCATAGATTTTTTTAAATTCTTATAAGACAGTGACATCAGCAACATTTTGGAATATGAAGCTCCTAATTATCTCTCCATCTGTAGATGCATGCAATACATGCAATACATTGGAAGATCCATCTTCCAATGGATCAATAATCCTAGAGAAAATAGAAATCTAGAAAACAAGAATTTGTATATCTCTAGTCAAATGGAAAAAAAATAGGTAGTTTTATATGGGAACGCAAATGTTTTAAAGGAATTCATTCCTCTGGGAGTAGTAGAGAGATAAGGCTTAAAAACACATATTTCCATTTTCCCTTGAAATGATTTACCTATAACTAACACAGAATCTACTTGGCATTTCAGTTTCTAATGAACCTGCATCAGGAAGTTGAAGGGTCAGTCAATTATTAATCTACTACCATCCTGGGAGGAATTTGCATTTACACTAAGAGTAACAATTTTTTTTAAGAGATATGGACAGTGAGAGAGAGAGAGAGCGAGAGAGAGAGTGAGAGACAATCAGACAGAATCAATTTTTTATTTAATTTTTGCACATAGCCCTTGTTGCTAGTTGTGTAAATAAGTGCTGGGGTTTGAACCCTTGTACTTGCCCATGCTGGGCAAACACTGTAACCTCTGAGTCACCGTTCCAGCCCCAAGATTACCAATCTTTACATCATCCAATCTGGGGACTACAATTTATAATGCCTGGTATTAGAAGAGAAAAGAATGGCTTACCCAACTCTCTAGACCACAGACAAATAACAATAGTTTTTACACACACACACACACACACACACACACACACACACACACTCAGGCAAGCACCTTCAGGAACTTCATTCCTTTGGAATGTGAAAAGACTGTGCTTATAAATTGCAACTCCCTTTCTTCCCAGGATTTTATAATGCCTATTGAAGATCTCATTTTTTAATTTTCTTTAAAGAGAGAGGACAGTGAGAGAGAGAGAGAGAGAGAGAGAGAAAGAAAGAAAGAAAGAAAAGAATCAGTCTTATTTAGTTTTTCATGTGACTTTAGTTGCTCCACACTTTGTTGTGTACATGGTGCTGGGGTTCAAACCCATGTCCTCACACATGCCACGCAGGAGCCATACAACTGAGCCACCACTCCTGCCATGGAATCCTGGTTTTTAAAGAGAATCCCTAAAGCACACCAACTGAAATACAGTAGCTCTAGAAAAATATGAAATAAACCTATGTGGTTCATCCTTGATCTGATAAACAATATGCAGGTTTAACTGGACAACTAAACATTACCAGGAGATGCATCCCCTTGGATCTGTGCAGTAATGTGGCAGAAATATGTAGCACTCATTTTTTTTTAAAGGGGACTTAGAAAACACACTTCCAGTGGTTATTTTACAGCCCTGTCTCTAATGAACTTTCATCGTGGACATAATAGGGCAAACAAACAATAGACCTTCAGTAACCAGAGACAGAGCAAGAACTTAGGAGTTCATAAACCCCTCTTACACTCACACCCTTGATATGAATTAAGGTCAATCCATTATTTCTGGAAGGAGTTTGACTACACAGGGAATATCACAACTTCTATAGCTTCTACCTATTGGACTGTCTCTTTAACATCCTGTCTTGGGAGATCAAAGAGACTTTGTGCTCTTTAGTTACTAAAGGCAACTTAACAACAACAACAACAACAATGAAAGGATGTATAAAAGATGTTTAATGGACACTCCCTGGCTTAATTAGCTTAATGCATTAGGAATGGAAGATAAATACCTGCATTTATGCTGCTCACTATGAAACAACCAACATCCAAATCTTCACAGTTAATAGATATTCCTATTATACTGGTCTTGGAGAATTAGCAAGATGTGGCACATTATATGCTTCAAAGGGCTTCCAAAAACAGAGATAGCAGTCTGGACAAAAATACAGATTAGAATGACTCCTTAAAATCTCTTGCCAGTGAAGTTGGCACATATCTTCTGTACTTGGCTAATCTAACAAGTTGGAAAGAAGCAACTGCCTTATCTAGAGTATAGAAACTAAGACAGAGAAGCAAAATAAATAAAGAAACATAAGGCTATATTCCAAACAAATGAGTAAGATAAATTTCCAGAAATTAACCTGAATGAAGTGGAATTTTGTGAATTATCCAACAGAGAATTAAAAATCATTATCATAAAGATTCTTCCAGATATCAACAATAAGAATAAATTAAGAACTTCAACAAAGACATCATGAGTCACCCATCTCAATAATATCATAACTGAACTCAAAAATTCTGTGGAGAAAGTCAGCAAAGTGTAGATGAAGACATTGAAGACACATCACTGGAAATCATACATTAGAAGAGAATGAAAAAATTAAATGAATGAAAGAAAAGAAAAGAGAATGAAAAGCAAATAAAGACATTTAAACAGATTTTTTTGGACATCATCAACAGAAAAAAATGCACTATTTGCATTTCAGAAGGAGAAGAAGGAAAGTGGTTGAAAAAAAATTTATAGAGATGATGGCAGAAAACTTTCTAAGATTGAGGAGAAAATATAAAGTCCATAGAACATCAAAAAAGATGAATACAAAGTGACCCACATATTAACATAACATATTCAAATTGTCAGAAGTTAAAGACAAAGATATCAGCAAGAGTATAGTAATAGGGGAAATTCCCATTCATATATCATAGACTTCTCCAAAGAAACCTTGCAAACCTGAAGGAAGTCAGGTGATATATTGTCACGAAACACAAGACTGTCAATAGAAAAAGGTACATGCAGTCTTTCAAAAATGAAAATAGAAAGAATCATCACCTATGATTCCTCTGACAAGGGTCTCATATCCAGAATCTACAAAATCCCCAAAAATTTCAACTACAAAAACACTAACAGCCCAATTAATAAATGGGCCAAAGAGCTAAATAGAAACTTCTCACCAGAGGACATTGATCAGGCCAATGAATACATGAGAAAGTGCTCTAAATCTCTAATAATAAGAGAAATGCAAATGAAAACCACATTAAGATATCACATTACACCAGTCAGAATGGCAAAGATGAAGAAAATAAACAATAATAGATGCTGGAGGGGCTATGGAGAGATAGGCACACTAACACACTGTTGGTGGAGCTGCAGACTGGTACAGCCCCTCTGGAAAGCAGTGTGGAGATTCCTCAAAAAACTAGGGATGAGCCCACCATACGATCCTGCTACTCCACTCCTGGGAATCTTTCCAGGGGATTTAGAATCAGCAAATTTAGTGACACAGCAATATCTATGTTCATAGCAGCTCAACTTACTATTGCTAGGCTATGGAAACAACCCAGATATCCCTCACTGGATGAATGGATCCAAAAACTGTGGTACATTTATACCATGGAATTTTACACAGCAATTAGAAACAATGATATTGTAGCCTTTGAAGGTAAATGGATGGCTATGGAAGAAATTATGCTGAGTAAAATCAGCTTAACCCAGAGAACTAATGGTCGATTGTCTCCACTCGTCTGTGGAGGTTGGGACTAGACCCTGTCCAGTGAGAAAGTTGGTCTATTATCATGTGTTAAATTCAGATAAGATGTAATGCTATACAACATAATCCTTTTTTAGAGATATTGTGGGAAGTGAAGGGAGGGATCAGGGTGGGTAACTGGGGGACACTCCTGGGGGTAATTGTAATATCCAGAATCTATACACATTTTATACTATTTGGTTAAAAAGTTGTATGGTTGTTCAAAAATTTTAAAAAATTAAAAAATTTAAAAAAATATTGAAATTGTATCAAATTTTTGGGCTACATGGAATAAAATTAGAAATAATTGAAAGGAAAAAAATTTTGGAAACCATAAATATTGTGAAATTAAACTACATGCTCCTAACTAGACACAGTGGTACATGCCTTTTATCTCCGTGACTTGGGAGGCTGAGGCAGAAGATCACAAGTTCAAAGCCAGCCTCAGCAACTTACCAAGACCCTGTCTCAAAAGAACAAATTAAAAAGGCTAGAGATGTTGCTCAGTGGGTAAGCACCTCTGGGTTCAATCCTTGGCAGAAATAAATAGATAAGTAAACAAACAAACAATGCATGCTCCTAAACAGCCTAAAGATAAAATTAAGAAGGATATTTTAAAATTTCTTGAAATAAATAACAATGGAAATAACAACATATGAAAACCTATTGAATTCAGCCAAAGTAGAAGTAAGAGGAAAGTTGATTGCAATAAACCCCATCCTCAAAACAGTAGAAAGCTTTCAAAGAAGCATCCTCAACGAACCAGAAGATCAAAAACAAACCTAACTCAACACAAAAGTAGTAGATTAAAATAAATAAAGGTTAAATAATAAATAAATAAAAATTATTACAAAAATATACAAGAGACAAAAAGGGGATATTAAAACCAGTATCTCAGAAACTCACTGCAAAGAACTGTAAATCAACAAATTAGAAAATCTAGAAGAAATTAATAAATTACTGGCATGATCTATCAAAACTGAGTCACAAAGAAATAGAAACTATAAAAAGAGAAATATGTAGTGAGATGGTATCAGTAATAAAAATCCTCTACCAAAGTGAAGGTCAGGACCAGAGGTCAGGTCTATTGAATCCTACAAAACTTTAAAGAATTAATTAGAAATCTTCCCAAATTTTTGCAAAAAGTCAAAGGGGAGAAATACTTTGAGATTCACTCCATAAGGACAAAATTACCCTCACATCAAAACCAAACAAGAACATATACACACGTAAAAGAAAATATGTCACAGTGGAGTCCACTTGATCCTTTAATATAAATTCTCAGAGAGAGAGACAGAGAGAGAGAGAGAGAGAAACAGAGAGATTGAGAAAATCCTAAGAGTGAGAAAAGAATCGATAAAGCAAGTTAGGAAGGAATGGCAGAGAAAAAGCAATATTATATGGTATTCTTGGGGGATAATGCTCTATCATTAGAAGTAGAACACATTGCCTATTTCAGACAAAATACATAGTCAAGTCCTCTGTCTTCTTGTCTCATTTCTGTCCTCTGAATCTGCAGAGTGATTGACTGCATTTTTCTGTAACATGCTTTGTATGTAATCATTGGATAAGCCCAATCTTTGGCTAACATTTTGATCAGCAGAGGTAAATATTTGCCAATCACTTCTGAGTATTTTTATTGCTATTGTAGCATAAAAAATTTCATCAACGTTCATGAAATTTCAATACTTCTTTTGTTTTTTGCATTTTTTAATTTTCATTATTTGGGAGAAGGAAGGTAATGGTTAAGGATTCAATAATTTTAAATCTTTTCAGAAACTACTACAAAAGAGCATTATAAAAATTTGAGTCTGATTGTTTTACTGGTAGTTCAGCAATATATACTGCTACTTTGAAATGAAAAAAAAAATGCCATGCATATACGTTAGATTATTTGGATTGCACCTAACCATGCAGAGAACTTGATTTATATAGGAAATGATTTTGAATTATTATCACATTACAAGAGGTACCTCTGAGTCAATCAAATGTATATTTACTTCTTTATGTTTTCCTCCCAATACATACTACAACAAATCAGGTTTATGTTAACCACTGCATTTAGAAAATCTTGTATTTACATTTTATGTAAGAGTATTCACTGAATGGTGAATACTTACATTTTTCTATACACAGTTGTACTTTCTAAATGGAGTCATTACTTAAAGAAGCAAACTTTAAGTTTATCACCTTTTAGGGACCATGGCATAAAAATTCTTTGGATGTTTTCACTGACAAACATGCTTTTTTTGTTATACATTTACTTATTTTTATTGGTGTGTTATAGTTGTATATAATGATTGGATTTGTTTTCACATATTCATATATGTACAAAATACAATAATAATCTTTGGCCAACATGTCTATTTAAAACTCCCCAATCTCTCTCCCCTGTCCCCTGAGCCCTTGCCTCTCTTTCTGGAGTATATATTTATTCAAATATAAGCAATTATACTGATATAATTCATACGGATATTATTCATATACCTAAAAAATATGCTTTTATTCATGACAATAGTACATACAACTTGGAGTGTACCTTGTTTTAGCTCAGTTCTAGTGTTTCCCCATCCCCTCTCTTCCTCCCACCTCCTGTTCTTTTTAGATATACTTGACAATAGGATAAACACTAACATTTTTATAAAACATGTAGTATAACTTATTCTAATCCACATCCTTATATCCCCCCCATCCTCACCTTTCTCTTCCCTCTGCTGGTCTTTTGGTTTTTGCTAAATAAGTTTTTTTTAGTGACTTTCTATATGTTGATGAAATTCACTAGGATAGTTTTATATGTGAACATGAGCACCTTAAGTCTGATTCCTTCCTAAAGTCCCCTTTTTAATTCTACCTCCCTTCATTTCCTTCCCCTTTGTCTACTTTTTTCTTTTTCTTATTTTGGGTTAGCATTCACATATCCATATATCAGAGAGAGCATTAGGCCGTTGTGTGTGTGTGTGTGTGTGTGTGTGTGTGTGTGTGTGTCTGGCTTATTTATGATATACTCCAGTTCCATCCATTTGCTGGCAAATGACACAATGTCATTCTTCCTTATGGCTGAGTAGTACTCCATTTTGTGAATATGCCACATTTTCTTTATCCATTCATCAGTGGAAGGGCACCTTGGTTGGTTCCATAGCTTAGTTACTGTGAATTGTGCTGTTATGAACATTAATGTGGAAGCATCACTGTAGTATACTGACTTTGGATTCTTTGGATATATACTAAGGAGTGAGACAGCTGGGTCAAACGGTGGATTCCATCCTAATTTTTTGAGTGGTCTTGATACTTCTTTTCAGAGAGATTGTACTTTTCTGGATAGCACATCAAAGAATACTTTTACTGGAGGAACATTAATTTATAAGTGAAGTAGTATCCATTTCATTTCATTAATATTGTTAATACTCAAGTAGATAATAATTTGGATGAGAAAAACCCCCTTAAGGATGTAAGAGATATATGATTTGTACTCAATGCTGCAGTTACATTCACAGTTACAAGGCAGTGTGACATTTCTAAAATTTTTAAATAATACAATGAAATTATAGGTTACTAAGGTAGCACCACATATTTGCATGACTAGGACTTATAGCTCAGCTTGCAACGGTATCTGGAAATGGCCTGGCATTCCTTTGTCACATTCTCAGTGAGCTTGACGTGGTATTTTTATAAGGAATGCCTTACATTACAAACATCTATCTGGTGAACATTTAATGATACCTCATGAAAATTATGCTCATTCAGGTAGAAAGTTATTTCTGGTTTCTCTCCCAGGAATCTTCTTCCTCTTGATGAGAGGGAGTTTGAATTTTCAGTTGTGTTTGCTAGAAGTCAAGTCACAGTCCTTCCACTTACTCAGTGTGCTCCTTGATTAAGGGACAAACCACTGTTGATTCTTTACCATAAAATTCTTGATTAAGGTACAAACCACTGTTGATTCTTTACCATAAAATTCATCATTGATTTCAATTTCATATGTTAGGAATTTTCAAAGATTTTTTTTTCTTTGAGAAAATTAGAGATAACGAGTACATGTTAGTGACCAGAGACACAATTTGTTTAGTTGCTTTAGAAAAAGTGACTGTTCAGAGGGAAAATAATTGAGTCTTTCAAACATTGCCCTTTTGATTACTTCTGGCAATTGAAGTCCAGCATCTTCCATCATTTCTGCTGGCTTCTTCTTTTAAAATTTAATTATTTTTCTCTGTGTTAATGCCCTTTGTCTTACATTTTATTTTTACACAGCTAATGACCTTCTAAATAATTTATTTGAGCTGAGTTAAAGAAGATTTATAAAGTTCCCAGTTATCACAATCATGTATATATTGTTTAAGACTCCTTCTGGCTCTTTCCACACAGTTTTATGTTTGAATATTCTCATGTAAAACTTGTTTCATAAAAAAGGCAATTCACAAAAGACAAATTTTATGCTGACTTTGTTTCTTAAACACAGGAATATATAGAGGGTGGAGACTATACACAAAGTGAGCTCTAACTATCCTGAACTATTAAAACGTATCCTAAAAATAAATGCATATAGTGGAATTCAGGATGCTTGGGGTAAAATAAGCAATCAGTAATTTTCCAGAATAGTATCTTTGTAGTACATAACATTTACTAAGTGATAAACAGAAAGTTTTTCTAATTATATATCTATATAATCTCCAAATCACAACAGTTCAACTATTGATGTTAGACTTTAGGGTAGTGCGAAAGCAATGGACATTCACAAAAAGTGCTTCAGAACATCCCAGTCTGAATGTGTGAGAACCAGCAACAAGTTCTCCTGAGATCAAAAAAAGCATCAGATTGATCCAGAACTGTGCGTTGTATTTGGGACTTACAATAATCGTGGTTCTGGGCAGCTACATAAGCAGTAGATTCCTATGATTTAGGACAAAGGGAGGGGACTTACACAATGGCACATTCAAAAGTGACTGTATCCAGGCTAGAAAGTACTTGGTTTAAGACAAGCTAAAGTTAGGAACATCGTGCACGTTCCTGGCACTGACAGCGCGCAGTCTGGGAGTAAAACCTCACATATCACTCTCATAATTTTGTGTACTTGGCATGTACCAGGAACCTAGGAGGAAAAATCTGATCAGGATTAGTCAGTATAAATCAAGACAGTTGTGACAACATGGATACAATCCTGGCATACTAAATTCCAGTAAAATTATAATTCAGATTTTGAATTTTGTTCTTTTCCTGGGCTAGGGATAGGCAAAATTATATTTTTTTCATGATGTGGAGCAACAATGGGCTACAACTCCCAGACAGCTACTGTGTACTGTAAGGGTAAATAATCAAAACCTTACAGTGTACTGTGTTGCTAAGCTATTATATTCAGTAGGTTACTTCCACTAAATTTTTTTAGCATGATATTTGCAAATTATACTGTATATATCAGGATGTAAATCCATTGTGAGTTAGCAGCATCTCAATGTATAAAGATAGATATACATGCAAATCTACATCTGCTTATGAACTTAAACTTGATAGAAACTATCGCACTTATACAGTATCAAAACCTTTTTTGGAATAATATGTTAGCACTGCTATGAGAAATAAAACTTCTGCTTTTTAAGTCAGAATTATTATTTTAAAATTCTTTATTGACAATGAAATCTCTCATTGCTGATGCTTGAGCTCCCCACTGTCTACCTATTACTGTTAGGATGTAGTAAATGAAGTTCTATTTAACTCTTATTTTTAAACTAAATGGCAGTTTTAAATTAAACTTTAAGATCACTGTAGGTTCATGTATTGATATAAGAAATCATACAGAGATTCCTTGAAACCTTTACCCCGTATTTTCCAATGGTGTTACATTGAAAACTATTGTTCAATATCATAATTGTGATACCAAAAATATTACAATCCATCAATTAATTCAGACTGTTCTAGCTTTACTTGTGCATGTGTATGTGTATCTGTTTAGCTCTATAACATTTATCACATAGGTATTTTTGTGTTTATACCAGAACAGTTAAGATATAGAACAGTCTTATCACAATGAGGACCCCTTGCACTGGATAGTCTTCACAGTCTCAGTCTTTACCTACTTTCACCTTCCAGTCATGTGCCTACTTTTAGCAACCACCACTCTAATCTGCTCTTCATAACTGTATTATTTTAAGAATGCTATATACAATCATTGCTTAATCTAAAGTAATGGTATGTTTTATTCTCACTAATAACAAGATAATTTATCTAATGCATTTAGCTTTTCTCTTTTGCCATGAGAAAACTCCAGTGTAAGGGATTGCATATCTTACACACCCAATATTTCTTTAAAATATATATATCCTGATTATGGAATATCCAGTTTATGATGTTTTATAAAAAATAAAATATATGTATTCTTAATAAATAAACTTCATTATTTATCTGGTGAATTTCACTTGAACTAAAACTATATGCAATACAAAGTGATATATTTAAAAGTTACTATAAATAATATGATATTCACTTTAAAAGATACCGGACTATTATAAAATAATATGGAAGAGAACTTCTAATGATTCTTTGCAAGAACACCCTCATTTTAGGGAAAAAGAGATTGAAGCTTTGTGTTTAATTCTCAGATATTAAATAAATCAATCTATGCTATAAATTTTCTTTTTACCCCTTTCTTCACTTCAACAGCACAGAAATTAGACATTCAAACATCTGTCCACTCTTTTAATTTTTTAAACTGACACTGTATGAAAACTAAATTTTCACTTGATATTTACAATGTTCACATGAGAAGTGGCAGGTGGTCAAAGCAAAGCAGCACCTGTGGTTTATGTGTTGGGATCCTTTAAGGAATCTACCATTTGTTGTAGCCTAAAAAATACCAGATTGCAGATATTTTATGTTAGATTGTATCAATAAACATCTAAAGAAAAGTATTCAATACATTGGCCATGAGAATATTCACCATTACCTCAGCATTTAATTTTAGAATTTATGTGGAAAGGACACAAGGAAGTTTAACAATGAAGTGTGAGATTAACATCAACAAGTAGTTGGGATTAAACTTAAATGTGGCACTTTTTCCAAATACTCTCTTCTTTCCTGAAAATTTTCTTTCTTTTTTTCCTAAATAGAAAACACTAAATAACCTTACTATACTACAGCACAACTAACTGAGACAATATAATGAATTAGCAAAATACTCTTAAAAATTTAAGAATAGGAATCATTCTAGTAATCAGTTGACTTACTTATGAAGCAAGAATTATATCTAAAATATGACATTAATTATTGTGGGAGATAAGAAAAATAAAAGAATAGAAACTACCTTTGTTAATAGATTGGCCTTTAGAAAGTCATAATACCTCTGTGGATATCATATTTGAAGTGTATAGAATGAAATTGAATCATCTTTATTGTTTACCATGGTAATAAATAAAATGGCCCTAAAGCAGAGAGGTACCTGGTGGGAATTAAATAGCTATCTTAGTTTGAATTGGTAACGTAGCAGAAGACAAAGCTAAAATATATTTTAGTTTAGATAAAAACAAGCTCATTTTAAAAAGCAAAGAAAATTAAATAATAGGCATATATTACAGACTAAAGAGAAGTATTCATAATGCTTCTAATTTAATTTCAATGACACTTTGTAAAACCTAGAAAATATAATTGGCTGTGTGTCAAATGTTACACCATGGAAAATTTAATAGATTTTCTCTCAAACAAGTCTGTATGAGCAATACAGAAAATAAATAATCATATTAATCATTGCTTACCTTTTTTTTTTAAGAGAGAGGGACAGTGAGAGAGACAGAGAAAGAGAGAAACCACTTTATTTAGTTTTTCACATGGCCTTAATTGCCCCAAAACTTAGTTGTGTACGTGGTGCATGGGTTTGAACCCAGGTCCTCGTGCTTGCCAGGCAAGCACCAAAACCGCTGAGCCACCGCTCCAGCCCCCTTTTTGTTGTTTTTAAGACTTCATTAAGTGTAATTAGATCTGAAGAAAGGAAAGAGTAACTATAACTAGAGTTGATTTATTTAGTTTTGTGCCACTATGACAAAATAGCTGAGAATTTATATTTCATAAGGAACAGAAATTAAATTTTCCATAAGCCTAAGTCCAAGATTAAGGCACTAACAGATTCAATTTTCTGGTGAGGACCCCTTTGCTTTCAAGATGGCAACTATTATTGGATTTCCATCAGGGAGGAATGACTTTTCCTTGCCTGGTAGAAGGGGAAATGGAAAGCAAATTGAAATCCATGAAGCCTCTTTTTAAAAAAAAAAAATCCTTAATCCTGCCCAGCAGGAAAAGTCCTGATCACCTTCTAAAGGTCCCACATCTTAATGCTGTCACATTGATAGCACCAGAATTTTGGAGAGGACACATTCAACATGGCAGATGTATATGCTGTGGGAGAAGAACAGGGAGAGGAGAAGGATTTGGGAAATAGTTTCATAGCTTCTTATATTGTGAAGTTAGCGTTGTTATTCTTATTCATTTGAGCAAATAACAACACATTAAAAATGGTTATCTCTAATGATAGTATATTCACACCAAGTGCTATTTAAATTTATTGAAAAAACTGCAAACTTGGTTATAACTGCATTTTTATAAGAATCACAAATAAATAAAGGGTGAGATTTTTGTGAATCTTTACAAGGGCATGCACTAAAACCAAAAGAAAAATCACAGCATTCCTGAAATTTTTCAGCTATTTTGTCTTGCTCAAAGTTTATTATTCTCTTAAAATAACATACTTAATCCCCCCCAACATTTATCATTTTATTCTTGTTACCACATATGAAGTAATACTACTTGTGATGTGGTTCATCTGAATTTCTTGAAACTCATTTTGTCCTCAAAATATGAAAGACTGAAAAGTTTGTACTGAGTTACTGAGCAGTTTACTGTAGATAAGAAGTAAAGGATAAATCAGCAGAACCAAATATCAGATTTTTTCTAAATAATCATTTTAAATGTGTAGGACTAAGACTTTTTGAATTCTTAAATTTAATTTGGCATTTTATTTAGTGTTTATTTCAAGGTTTTCTTAGACTATTTAATGTGATGTGTCTTGTCTTCATTTCAAGTTTGGGAACAGAGGAAAATAATAAGTTATAATATCCTTCTTTACACTTATGATTATTAGCCTATATTAATTATTTTCTCATAAGTCATCAAATGATGCATAAAAGATTCAAACTAAAATTTTTTTTTCTCCTTTGCATCTCAGGTTTTTATTATGGATGTAAAATGAAAGAATGGAGGAAGAGTCATAAAACAATGTGTTTATAGACCTAGACAGTAGCATATCTATATTATTCTCTCCTTTGATGAAGAAAATTGCAAATTTTTTTTCCTTAAGAAATATTCTGTTTAGTAGAAGTTTCTCTCATTTCCTTTCTGCATCTATTCTGTACTTAAGGAGAAATTTAAAAATTATGACACTGCAATTATACTAATTTTTCCATAATAAACAAATTCAAATCCAACATAGACTAGCCTAGTATTTCTAATGTAAAATTATTTAAAATTCAACTTTTTTGTTATGACCTTTGATTAATATGGAGTATGAATAAAGACTTCTTTGTAAAACTAGTAAGCACTCAAATTAGAAGGCAAGATATTCATTATCACACAGTGAAGATTAAAAGTAATAAGAAAGAATGGATGGTAGCTTAATTTATGTGACATAGTATATTACAATATTAAAAAGTTTGTGAAAGAGGATTATACTCTATTTTAGATCAGTGTGGGAGGTGTTTTGGGGGCATTCCTCTAGAAAGATTAAATTCTCTTTGTAATATATTTCTGGTCCTACGTGGGAAAAATAGAAATGCAGACTAAAACCGTTAACATTATGGTAGAAATTTAAACTATGAAAGTGGATGAGGGTGCTAAGGGAGAAAATTCATAGGAAAAAAACTAACTTACAAATGATGTGTTTAAAAATTATTATTAAAAATATACAGGAGTATAGCTACCAAGATGGCAGAATAGGCAGTTCCAGGTCTACTTACCCATCAAAAATGTCAATTTAATTACATTAGACAGATTAAAATATTATTTTGTGAGAATTGAAGAAAGTTAAGAAGTTTCAGTAACAGACTAAATTACTTCTATGAGAAGTTAATTATCTTGTTAAAATTTTTTTGTACCATTGATGAGAATAAAACCACACTGAAATAGGTAAGAACAACACATTTGCTTCCTCTTTGTCATCTCCTCAGCCAAGCATGAAAATCTCAGGACTGCGAGAGATCAGCTTTGCCTGTGACTTATCCCTCGGGAAGAGAAAGTAGAGTGTGCTTCCAACATCCTTGGCCATCAGGTATGCTGCCCAGGGGACCCTTCTGTCTCACCTCATTTGAAACACTGATGAAACCAGAATAGTTTGGATTCTCAAGGGCAGTTAGGAACAAAGAAGAGGGGTAAACAGCTTTCTGTACCTTGGGAGGCTCTGTGAGACTGGAAGGAGGCACATAATTCAAAATATCTCTCCAGGAAAGGAGAGAGGAGTGTAACATGCCTCTAACAACCTGTCCTGCAGTAAGGCAGTCAGACACCAGAAAGTGCAAGCTTATAAGCTCTGAAAAACAAAACAAAACAAAACAAAACAAAACAAAAAAAAACAGGAAACTGATAAGTGGTAAAAACCCTCTAATTAGGTACATGCAGGAAGAAATCCTGAGAAATCAGATCCAGATAAAAGATTTGAGAAGCTTCCAGAATCTGTATCTACACTGATTGGCAAAGTCTTTCTCTGTCAAAGTCAATTTGTAAAGACTGGACGACGTAGCTATTTCTCCAATCAGACAGATACAAATATTATGATACAAAAAAGAAACCCCCAAAGAATTAAGAATACGTGACCTGACCCCACTCAAAGGAAAAATAATCTTTAATAAATGACCATAAATAAATGGAGATCTATGAATTACTAGGCAATAAATCCAAAATAATCTTCTTAAGGAAACTGGGTTAGTTATAAGACCATACTGATGAAAAAATTAAATTTAAAAAAGTCAAAAAAATTTAAAAAATGTTAATGACAGAGTTACAAGCCATAGAGAAAAAAAAAAAAAACCAAAAGGAAACAGAAGTTGAGGAGAATATTTAACTGAAAAATAGTTCAGTAGATGGTTTGTTTCACCATGAGATGCGGAAAAGCATTAGAAAAGATCAGCTAACTTGAAGACAGGTTATTTGAAATCGTCTCGACAGAAGAGAAGAGGGAAAAGTAATGGAACAAAGTAAAGAAATCCCAAGGGACTTATGGGACACTGTCAAGCAAACCATTTTATTTAATATGAAAGTCACAAGAGAAGAGGGAGAAAAATGAGGAAGGACCCTTATTTAAAGAAATAATATCCAAAATATCACCTTATCTGAGAAGAAAATCAGACATCTAGTTTTATGGAAGCCCAATGAACCCCAAATTACTAAACCCAAAGATATCCACATTGAAACACTTTAGGGTCATATCATGAAGTAAAAGATAAAGAATTTTGAGAGTGGAAGACAAAAGAAAACTTTTAATGTACCAGGGGAACCCTACAAGCCAATCATCAGGTTTATCAGTGGAAATTCTACAGGTAGCAGGAAACTAGATGGTTTGTTCAAAGTAGCAATAAAAAAGAAAGAAGACAAAATAAACAGAAACACTGCAAACGTGGAATACTACTCCCAGAAAAACTGTCCTTTAAATATGAAGAAGAAATACATAGCCAACAAGATAAAATCCAAAAGAGTTTTCACCTCTAGAAATGCCTTACTGAAAAAAAAGTGGTACCTGAAATTGTTGATGTTTACATTAAAAGTAATAAGCAGCAACATGAAAGGCAGTGAAAACAAAAAGCAACAGGAAGAAGAAGCAATACATATAAATACAGAGCACTGCAATGTTGTAATGATGCCTGCAAAGCACTTTGGTTGTGATATAAAATTAAAAATTAAAAATATCAAAAACATCTACACCCTCCAAAATTCAGTAATGGATATACAAGATGAAAAGGATGTAAATTGTGATCCTAGGAACATTGTATGTGTGTGTGTTTGGGATGTGATTAAAGTTAAAAATTAGCAGCCTAAAACAGGCAGTTATAGCTAGAAAATATTTTTTTTAATTTTTTTTTTATTTTTTGAACAACCTTACGCTAGAAAATATTTTATGTAAGTGTCAGAGTAACCACAGTTACAATAACAATAGAAAACACACAGAAGGAAAAGAAAAAGAAATCAAATCACATCATTTTAAAAAAATGAAGAAAAAGATCAATGAATCATGAAGAAAGCAGGAAAGGAAAAGAGGATGAAAAGAATATAAGATCTATAGAAAATAATTAACAAAATGTTAATCCTGACTTATGAAAAATTAATTTAAAAATAGATCAAAGGGACTGGCAAGGTGGTTCAGTGGTAGAGCACTTGCCTGACATGTGTGAGACTCAGGTTCAATCTCTAGCATCACATAGACAACCAAGTGGAGATAAAGTGATATGCAATGAAAAATTAAAAGATTAATTCTCCCTTTCTCTTTAGAAAAATAATATTTCCCAATAAATTACATTATTATGTCTAATTATAATGCACCAATCGAAATAAACATACAAACAAATAATCCACAGAAATAAAAGGAGAAGTAGACAGCAAGAAAATGATAGTAGGCATCTTCAATCCACAATTTTAACAGTGGATAAAACATTCAGATGGAAAATTAATAGGCAAAGATGGAAATTGAATGAAATTATAGCACAAATGCACCTAACTCACACATGAAGAACATGCAGCCAAGAGCAGCAGAACACTCATTTTTTTCTCCAACTCACACAGAACATTCTCCACAATAGGTCCTGTTAGGTCACAAAGCATGTCTTAACATATTTAATATATTAAATCATATGAAATAACTGTTTTGGCAGCAATGGACGAAAACTGTAAATGAAAGAAAGAACACATAAAAATTCAGAAATATGTAGACATTTTTAATATGTAGACATTAAATATGTAGACATATGTAGAGTATATATATATAATATATATTATATATATATATACTCTTTATATATATATAAAGAGTATATATATATATACTCTTTAACAACCAATGGATCAAACAGGAGATCAAAAGGGAAGTTAGATAATATTTTGAAAAAGTACAGTATGCCAAACTTATGAGATGCAGACAAAAAGCCAAACTACAATGAAAGTTTATAGTAGTGCACACCTGTATTAAGAAAAAAACCCAAAGATCTCAAATAAATGAGCAAACATTGTACCTCAAAGAAATAGAAAGAACAAGCTAAGCCCACATTTGGCAGAAACCAAACAATACATAATAGAATCAAATACAATATGTATAAGAACAATAGAAGAAATAAATGAATTTATTACCATTTGCTTTTTGACAAGATAAAATTGACAAAACTTTATTGAACTAATTGAGAAAACAGAGTTTCAAATAGATAAAATCAAATATGAAAAGGGAAGCATTGCAAGTGATACCAAAAAAAAGGGTTATAAGAAGTCCTTGATAAATTCCTACAGTTAATAATTTACCACAACTGAATCATGAAGAAAAAAACATCTGAATATACCGGTAAAAATTAAATGGATTGAATCGAAACAACAATCAGCTGGACAAGGTTGTGCACATCTGTAATACCAGAGCCTCAAGAGGCTGAAGCAGGAGAATAGCAAGTTCAAGGCCAGTCTCAGCAATTTTGCAAGAACTTCAGCAACTTAGTAAGACACTATCCCAAAATATAAAAAAAAAAAAAAATTAAAACAGGCTGGGGTTGTGACTCAGTGGTAAAGTGCCCCTGGGTTCAAAGAAAACAAACAATAACATCCCAAAAAAGAAAAACCTAGGAACAAATGGTGAATTGTATTAATATTTAGAGAAGAATTAATAGTCCTTTTTTCAATCTTTTCCAAAATATTGAACTGGTAGAAATATTCCCCAACTCATTCTGGAACCAGGTTTTCCTTGCTAACAAAATCAGGCAAAAAAATCTCTCAAAACTGAAGCTACAGGCCAAGACCTATAATGAATACAGTTATAAGAAACCTCAAGAAAATACTTACGAAACTCAACAGCACCTTAAAAAGTCATGCATCATAAGCAAGTGGGATTTATCCCAGTGATACAAAGATATTTCAACAGACCCAAACCAATTAACATGATATGCCACATTAGCAGAATAAAGTGTTTAAATCACATGATCACGTCAGTATATTGAGAAAAATAATTCTATAATCTTTCAACAAACCAGGAACTTATCTCAATATAATAAAAACTATATATGAAAAACCTAACACTAAAATCATATTCAGAGTTGAAAAACTGAAAACCTGTCCTCTAAAATCAGGAACAAGGATACAATGTCCACCTTTATCACTTGTGTTCTACATAGTAGTGGAAGTTCTAGCCAGAGTAATTGGACAGGAAGAGACATAAAAGTTATATGAACAGGAAAGAAACAATTGAATATTCTTGTTTGCAGATGAGATGTAGAAATATCTGAAGACTCATCATAAAAACTTTTAAAATTAATAAACCAGTTCAGTAAAACCAGAATATATAAAACTCATAAACATAAATCAGTTATTTTCCATAGAGTGACAATGAAATATATAAAAATTAAGGAAAATATCCTAGTGCAATGCATCAGAAGAGTAGAATATATAGGAATAAATTTAACTAAGAAGGCAAAAAAAGTCCTACACTGAATACTATTAAATAACGGTAAAAAGAAAAAAAAAGAAAATAACAAATGAATTAAAAGACATCTTCTGCTCATGCATAGAAGACTTAATGTTAAGATGTCTATGCCATGCAAAGAAATCTAGATTCAGTTTAATACCTGCTAAAACCGCAATGTCTTTTTTATATAAATAAAAAAGTTACTAAAATTGAAAATAAACTATAAAAGGCTGCAGTTACCTGAAGCAAACTTAAGAAAGGCAGAGCTGAAGGATAACATCTCCTGATTTCAAAGTGTATTGTAAATCGACAGTAATTAAAATAATAGGGCGCTGCCCCAAAGAGATGTATAGACCAATGGAAAAAAGTAGAAAGCATTTACATTCATGTTTAGCTGTTTTTGGTCAAAAGTGGCATCACACACAATGTGAAATTCATTGTTTCTTCAACAGATGGTGTTGAGAAAACCAAGTATCTACACACAGATTAAACTAGACCTGTATCACACTATATACAAAAATAAACTCCAAGTGGATGGTAGACTGATAAAATAAGATCTAAATCTATAAATATTCTGGAAGAAAACAGGACAAAGCTTCCTGACTTTGGTCTGGGTAATGAATTTTTTGTAAGGACACCAAAAACTGCCAACAAAACCAAAACTAAAGAAATGGAACTACAGAAAACTGAAAAGATTTTGTACAAAAAAGGAGTAATCAATAGGGTGAAAAGACAACTTAGGGAGTTTTAGAAATTATTTTCTAACTGTATAGCAGATAAAGGGTTATACACAAGTAGTTAAGGAATTTTTAGAGTTAATGGCAGAAAAACAAGTAATTTAAAGGTGGCTATGTCTTGAGTAGAGAGTTATCCAAAGACTTCCACTCAACAGGTATATGAAGTTGCTCAAGAATAATCAGAAAAATACAAACTGTTACCACTATGAGATGTCACTTCACATCACCATTGGTGGTATGCAAAATGGTGCAGTTGCTATGATAAAAGGTATGGAAATGGATCATAAAATTAAAAATGGAACTGAATTCTGATCCAGTCATCCTACTATATATCCTAAATGTATATAAGTACATATATGAATACATATCCTTACTGTAAATATATATCCTAGATACATATCCAAAATAATTGGATTTAAGATCTCAAAGAGGTAAGTGTTCTATCTTGCTCACTGAAGCCTTAGTCAAAATAGGCAAGATATGGAAACAAATTGCATTCCTTGATGGATGGACAAATACAATGGTATATATATGTATATACAATACAATAAATATATATACATACAATATACAATAAATATATATACTATATATACAATAAATATATATGCATATATATTTATATATATACATACACACACATACACGCATACACACACATGTACTTTGAATGCTTTTTAGTCTTATTAAAGGAAGAAAGTCTCAAGTGACAGCATGGATTAACCTGGAAGTCACCATGCTCGATAACATAGTCACAGAAGAATGATCACTGCATAATTTATCTTATACAAGTTATATAATATCAAACTCACAGAAGCAGAGAATAGTGGGGGCTAGGTCCTGGTAGAAGGGGAAGATAAGAAGCTGTAGTTCATGGATATAAAGTTTTATCCTTGTAAGAAGAATAACTAAGAGTCATTACCTTGACTGGGAAACTGTGAATGAGCTATAAATACCTAGAGAGAGACTTCCCTATTCCCAGACTAAGGTATATTCTTTTTCAGGACCTATTAGGGCTATGTACATATGACTGTTAGAATAAAATTGTCTCTGATTTGGAACAGGGGACTTGAAAGCCGGTAACCCTTACTTCCATTGATGTGACTTGTCCCTTTTTATCCCTGCTGTTGCTTAGCAGGGGGCAGGGAGAATAGTCCCTGGAAAATGGTTTTAACTCCTGAGGACAACTGCTGAAGAAACTCCCCTCATACTATCCTGCTGGGAGGGTTTCCATTGTTATCATAGGGAGTTTCTGACCTTATATTTTTACCAGTGAAGTCATTGCCAAGAGGACCTATTTGGTCTTATGAATGTGATTGTGTAGTTGAGTCTATTATCACCCAAAGTGAATCTAACAAAGAAGTGTCAGGTGTGGGCTAGACTTTCAGATACAACCAAATTTGACCACAGCACGATGTACATAGGAAAAATAGATTGGAGGCTTCAATATGACACGATTGCCTTGATGTCGACAAACCCATTTAAATTTAATGGTAAAATTATGTAGCGCATGACAAGGGATTATATCTTCCATTTGATATTCAAAAAAGAAGAAGACTGGAATGAGCTAACATTTTATGAGAAGAAGTGGTGTATAATATCTAATAACCCTGAGCCTGGCCTAGGCAGTAATTTAGCCATTGCTTGGGTGGAAGACTTGGGAAAAAGTCTTCAATTTAATAGTTTGTACAGAGTCGTTACTGAGATCACTAAATTGGCAATGCCTCATTATAGTTTGGTACATAACAGTCTGTGTTTATTATTTTCTCTAATAATATTTACAAATACCTACATGGATATAGCAGTCAAAGATAAAAACTAAAAACTACCATGTAAATAAATACCACAAACGTTTCTTTTAAAAGAGAAAGTGGGAGAGAGAGAGAGAAAGAGAATCAAATTTGTTTCTTTTTTCACCTGGCCTTTGTTTCTCCAGCACTTAGCTGTATATGTGGTACTCGAGTACTAACCCAGGTCCTTGTACATGTCAGGAAAGCACTACAACTGCTGAGCCACCACTCCAGCCCTGCCACATTATTTCAAAAGTAAAATTTCTCTGAATTCCGGTCCACATGATAGATTAGACACATTTTTAAGTATAATGTTTGGTATCTTTAATTAATTTAAATCATTTATTGAAAGTTTCATCAATTTCCAAAAAGTTATATGCACCATTTTTAAACGATTTTTTTAACGCCCACTTGGGTATTTACTTCTCCATTATCATATTCCTTTCAGAGTGATACAATTGTTAAACTGTAGGAACTTACAATGACACATCATAATCAAGAATAGTCTGTAGTATACATTAAGTTTTATTCTTGGTCTTAAAAATTCTATGGATTTGAACAAACGGATGATTGTACATATCCATTATTACAGTATCATACAGAACATTGTCATTGCCCTAAAATCATTTGTGCTTTGCCTGATCATCTCTCCCCACCCCAGTCCCTGGCAATCATTAGCTATAATCATAAAGCATGGAGTCTTATCAGATTTGTGGTTTCTCATGTCTTTAAATGTCTTCATATTCCATTTCTTTCATTATTAAATAATACCCCATTGTCTGGACATGCCACAATTTTTTAGCTCAGCTGCAGAGGGACATTTTTGTTACTTCCAATTTGTGCAATTTTAGATATTGCTCATATAAACATTTGCATGCATATTCTTGTATGATATAAAATTTTAAAAATTTCCCATAAAAACACAATTGGTATAGCAAGTTTAATTTTATGATAAATTGCTGAACTGTCTTTGGAAGTAGTTGAATTGTCTGTGTTACTGCTAGCAATAAAAAAATTCCATTTCTCCGCAATCTCACCAGCCTTTACTGTTGTCAATGTACTGGATTCTGCCATTCTAGTAGATATGTGGTAATATCAATGCTTTTTTGAAATGCTTTTCCCTGATGACATATTACATGGAACATCTTTCACTATCATTATTTTATTTCTGTATATCATTTTTAATGAGATGCCTGTTGTGGACTTTTACACATTGTTTTAATCAGATTGCTTGTTTTCTTATTTTCAGTTTTAAGAGCTTTTTGTGTATTTTGTGTAGCATACCTTTGTCAGGTACGCTATTTGCAAATTTACTCTTCCACTTTGGCTTGTATTTTCATTCTCTCAACAATGATATTTACAAAGCGGAACTTTTAAATTTAATGAAGTCCAGATTATCAATTTATCCTCAAGGGGACTGGAGCAGTGGCTCAGCATTTGGAGCATTTTCCTGGCGTGCACCAGGACCCTGGTTCACACCCCAGTAACACATACACAAATAAGTGTTGGAGAAACAAAAGTCAGATGAAAAAAATAAGTAAAATTGATTCTCTTTTTATCTCTCTCTCACTGTTCCTCTTAATATATATATATATATATATATATATATATATATATATATTAAGATACAGATTATATATATATAATCTGTCTGCATGGACAGCACTTTGATTCTATATAAAATTTAAAAATGTAATCACTATACCCAGTGTTGTTTAGATAATGGTTTTTCTGCTCTCATCTTCCACTGTTTATCTTTCATAGTTGGGTTCATTAAATTTTTACTCTGTGTCTGTGTCTGTGTGTGTGCACGTGCAGGTTCTGAGTTATGTATCTAGATTATCTAGATTCCTTATTTTTCCAGTAGATTTCAAATTATTTCCACCACAATTTGTTGAAAAGGACATCTTGACTATATTGTATTTTTTTTCTCCTTTGTCAAAAATCAAAAATTAGTAACTGTATTATGTGGGTATATTTTGGGATCTCTATTCTATTGTGCTGATCTTTGGGTCTATTCTTTCACCAAGACAGTACTCTACTGAGTTCTGTAACTCTAGAGAAGTCATTCAATTTTTCTTTTCTTTCAATACTGTGGTGGCTATTTTGAGTCTTTTTCCTTCCCATATAAACTGTAGAATAACTTTACAAATATCCACAAAATAATGTGCCAGGATTTTAGTGGGTATTGCATAGTATCTATGGATCATTTGGGGAAGAACAAACATCTTCACTATGTTGGTCTTGTCCAAGGACATGGGCTTTCTCTCCAATTTTAGTACTTTGATTATCTTCATCATATTTTATAGATTTCTTCATATACATTTTGTACACATTTTGTTTGGTTATAACCAAATGTTTCATATTATTGAATACTAATGCAAATGGTATTAATTTCAAATTTCAAATTCCACTTTTTCATTGTTGGCATGCAAGAAAGCAATTCCCTGGCTATATTCACTCTGGATCTTATCAGCTTGTTTTAGACAAGATACAGAAGATACAGAAGTTTTTCTTATAGAATCTTATAGATACAGAAGTTTTTCTTATAGCATATTTCATATTTTCTACATAGATTTTCATGCCACCTGCAAACAAAGATGGTTTTATTTCTTCTTTCCCAATTACTATTTCTTTTGTTGGGTGGTTTTGTTGTTCCTTTCATTGAATTTCCTAGGATTTCTAGTATGGTGTTGAAAAGGAGTGATTAGCAGGACTGTCCTTGCCCTGTTCCTGATCTAAGAAGGAAAGACTCTGTATTTTCAACATTAAGTATGGATTAGCTCTGTTTTTTCCCTGGTTTTTTTTTTTTTCATTTTAAGGAAGTTCTTTATTCCATAAGATTACTGAAAGTTTTTTTTTTTTATCATGAATTGGTATTTCACTCTGTTAAATGCCTTTTCCACAAGCAATGATATAATTGTATGATTTTTTCTTTTAAGCCTGTTGATATGGTGGATTACATTTACTGATTTTCAGATATTGAACTAACCTAGCGTACCTGGGATAATTTTACTTTCTATTCAGTATAATTTTTAAATGCTATGCAATTAAATTTGCTAATATTTTTGAGGTTTGTCATATTTGTGTGCATGAGAGATCCTGCCATATATTTTTATTTTTATGTAATGTCTTTTTCTGGTATGGATTTTAGATTAATTCTGATCTCATGGAATGATTTGGGAAGTAGTCCTCTGCTTCCATTCTCTGATATTATACAGCATTGGCATCACATCTTCCTTTATTATTGAGGTTTGGTAGAAATTGCCACAAACTCATCTGGGGCTGATGATTTCTGTGTTAGAACAGTATTAGTTATTGACTATTTAGATTGTCTATTGCTCCCTGTTTTGACATATTTATGTCTTTCATAGAACTGGTCCTTTGAAATGAGCTCATCAAATTTATAGGCCTAAATCAAATACAATTTAATAGATGAGCAAAAGGAAGTCTAGCAGAGTAGCAGAAGGAGAATGAGACAGGGGAACTGAAATCAATATCCATATTGCATAAATATTTGAGGATGAACCCAACTACTATTATAACTATAAATCTCTAATAACAATAAAAATGTAAAAAAAGAAAAAAGTATAAACCTAGATTTGTTCATAATATGGTTTTTATTATACTTTTAATTTCTATGCAATCTGTAGGAGTGTCTTTCTTCATTTCTAACATTAGTAATCTGTGTCCACTCTTTTTCTTACTTAACTTGGCTAGAGACAAACTGATTTTATTGATATTTTGAAAGAGTCAGACTTGTTTTTGTTTTGTTTTTTTAATATCCCCTTTTTCATTTCATTGATTTCAGCTTAATTTGGATGTAGTTTGCTCTTCTTTTTCTAATTTTCCTAGGTACATACTTAGATCATTATCCTTAGATCTTTCTTATGCAAAGTAAATGCTATAAATACTACAAATTACCCGATAAGAATCCCATAAACTTTGTGAACATTTTACTATGTCTGCCACAGCGTAGAATTTCAGCAAGATGTGTTTTCATTTAATTTGTTTTAAATTTTTTTGAGTCCTTTTTTGATTTATATACTATTTATACACTATTAAAATGTATTATTAAATCCCTACATGTTTTGGAATTTTTATTATTGATTTCTAACTTATTTCCACTAAGTTCTGAGAGCAGAAATTATATATGTATTCTTTTAGATTGGTTAAGGCATGTATTATGACCCAGAGTGTGTTCCATTTTGGTGAATGTTCTGTGTGAGCCTGAGAAGAACATGTATTCTGCTGTTGCTCACTGAAGTAGCCTGTATATGTCAATTATAGCCAGTTGACTGATGGGATTGGTGAGTTCAATTATGTCCTTATTGATTTATTGCCTGTAGGATCTGTGCACCTCTGTTGGAGGGATGTTAAAATTGCCAAATATGATAGTAGATTTATCTATTTCTCTCTGTGCTTGTATCAGTCTTTGACTCACAAGTTGATGCTCTGTTCTTAGGCACACACGTGTTAAAGACTTTTGTTTCTTATTGGAGAACTGAGGCCTGCTCATTCTGAAATAAACATAGCTATTCCACTTCTTTTTCAAGTGTTGCATGACTTATGTTACTCTATCTTTGCTTTTAATCAACATGTGATTTAATTTTAAGTAGTTTTACTGTAAATAACACACAGTAGAGCTCTTGTTTCTGATCACTTCAGTAATCTTTACCTTTTAGTTGGGACATTTATACTACTAACATTCAAAGAGATTATTGGTATCCTTATAGATCCATCAAAATTGATGTTTTTTATACATTGCCTTTATTTTCTGTTCCTGTATTTGTCTTTCACGCTTTAGCTACATATTATGAGCCAATTAAAAGTTTTACATGATTTTTTATTTTCTTTGCTTTGTAGCATTTCAGTTATAATTTTTGTCTATTATTTTTAACTGTAGCAGTTGCATTAGATTTTGTAGTATACCTCGACAACTACCTCAAACCACTTTCAAATTACTGTGTACCTGGCTATGCATAGTACCTTTTTATCTTTTTATTGGTTCAACATTATCTTACATAAGGAAGGCATTCACTGCTTTACTTTAGTACATGCATACATAATGACAGCATAGCTTGAACCAGATCATTGTACAGGATCTCCCCTCACTTCCCCAAATCCCCCATCCCATGTCTCCTCTATAATATTCCAAGGAACAGGTATAAAAGACCATACATATGTGTTTAATTATTGAAATTACTAGACTTATATGATTAATTGGGTAAATTTGGGCTTCTCATGAGTATCAAGTATATTCTACCATATTAAACATCCCATTTCTCCCTCACTCTCCGCCCCCCAATGATAGCTATAGTTCCCACATTTTATGTGCTATTTCAAATTGGATGGGTCTATTAAATAAACTACACTAACATTCATCTTATCTTAAGTTTTACTCTAGCTTTCACATATGAGAAAAAACATTTGATCTTTATGTTTCTGTGTTTGGCTTGTTTCACTCAGCATGATTTTTTCCATTTCCATCCATTTGTCTAAAAAAGTCATGATATCATTTTTTCTAATGGCTGAGTAGAACTCCATTATGTGTGTGTGTGTGTGTGCGCGCGTGTGCGTGACTCAGTTTTTGGATCCATTAATCCACTGAAGGGCATCAAGGTCGTTTCCATAATTTAGCTATTGTAAATTGAGCTGCTATGAACATTGATGTTTCTGTGTCTTTGTAATAAACTGATTTGAGATCTCCTAGTAAAATACTCAGGAGTGGAGTGGGATCACTGGGTCATAAGGTGGCTCAATCCCTAATTATTTGAGGAGTCTCCACACTTTTTTTCAAAGTGGCTGTACCAGTTTGCAATTCCACCAACAGCGTGTCAGTGTTCCTTTCTCCCCACAACCCCTCCAGCATCCATTAGTTTTGTATTCTTCATTTCTGCCAATCTGATGGTTGTGAGTTGAAATCTCATTGAAGTTTTAATTTGCATTTATCTGATTGCTAGTAATGTAGAACACTTTCTCATATATCTTTTGGTTCTTTGAACTTCCTTTGTTGAAAAGAAATCAGGAAATTCATCCCATTCACAATAACCTCTAAAATAATATAATACTTGGTAACTAATCTAACAAAGGAAGTAAAAGACCTTTATCATGCAAACTATAGAACATTGAAGAAGGGGATTGAAGACCTAAGAAGGTGGAAAGACATCTCATGTTCTTGGTTAGACAGAATCAATATGGTTAAAATGGCCATTCTGTTGAAAGTGCTGTACAGATTCAACACAATCCCCACCAAAATACCAAAGTCATTCTTCATAGATATAGAAAAAATAATTCTAAAATTCATTTGGAAGAATAAAAAACCCAGAATAGCCAAAGCACTACTAAGCAAAAAAAAAAAAAGAAAAATTACAAAACAGGAGGTATTAAAATGCCTGACCTAAAATAATGCTATATAGCTGTAGTAACAAAAAAGGCACAGAATTGGTATCATAATAGGAATTAAGAACAATGGTATAGAATAGAAGACACTGAGACCAACCCATAAATCTTTAACAATCTGATATTCAACAAAGGGGGCAAAATATAGGTTGGAGGAAAGACAGCCTGATCAACAAATGGTGTTGGACAAACTGGACAGCCATATGCACACAATTGAAATTAGATTATTATCTCTCACTTTGTACAAAAAATTAAATGAAAATGTATCAAAAAACTAGGAATTAAACCAGCAACCATATAATAAAATATATAGGCTCAACACTCCTCCATGTTGGTGTAGGCACCATCTTCCTTAAAAAGACTCCTTTAGTGCAAGAATTAAAACCAAGAATTAATGAGTGGGATGCCATTAAACTGAAAAGTTTCTGCAAAGCTAAGAAATTAGACAAGAGTGTCAGGAGAAACTATAGAATGGGAGAAAATCATGGCCTGCTACATTTCTAACTGGGCCTTAATAGCTAGAATATACAAAGAACTGAAAGAATTTAACACCAAAACCATAAACACATCATCAATAAATGGGCTATGGAACTAAACAGAAACTTCTCAGTAAACAACTTCTTTTGACATTCCTTGCAAGACACGTTGAATGGCAACACATGCTCAAAAATGTAGTTTGTCTGAGAAAGCCTTTATATCTTCTTTCAAAAGTACAGAGTTCTAGTTTTGTATACATTTTTCCTGTCTAGCTCAGCATGATTTCTTGCATTGCCATCCATTTACCTTCAATGGATGCAACATCATTGTTTCTAATAACTGAGTAAAACTTCGTTTTGCGCACGTGTGTGTGTGCACGTGCGCATGTGTAACAGAGATTTTGAATTAATTCATACAGTGAGGTGCATCTGGGTTGGTTCCATAATTTAACTATTGTAAATTGAGCTGCTATGAACATAGGTTTTGTTGTATCCCTCTGATGTGCGGGTTCTAATTCCTCCACAAAAATACCCAAAAGAGGGACAGCTAAGTCTTATGGTGGATCCAATCCTAATTTTTAAGGAGTGTGCACACCGTTCCAGAGCAGCTGTACCAATTGCTTGCATAATTTTTAGGGAAGAATTTGTATCTAATTATCATCTTATACTCTATAGCTCAATATTTCTTCACTTTCACTTCTAGAATTTTTTTTCTGTGATTTTCTGTAGTTTAAAAATAATGTGCTAGAGGTATGTGTGTCACCATCATTATCATACTTTTTGACATTTATCCTACGTGTAGTTCTCTTAACTTTTTGGATCTATGGATCATTGTCTGTCAATGTGTAAAAATCTCAGTCACTGTTTTTCCCCCATTTCATTTTGTTTTTTGTTTGTTTGCTTTTGCCTATCTTCTGTTCCTTTCTCTCTTCTTCTTCCTTTAATTTTCTCATTATCCATTTTAAATCATTTGCAGTTATTTCATCTTCCTTGGATATCGTGTTAGAAGTTTTCAACAGATTTATTTCTTTTTTCTTTATAGTTTAAGGGGCTTGTATAGAAGTGTCCTCAAAGCTAGTAAGTTCTTTCTTAATTTATGTCTGGTTTCCTAATAAATCCAACAAAGGCAACTTTTATTTCTTTTGCAACATTTTTATTTCCAGTATGTTTTTTTTTTCTTCTTAGGATTTCCATCTCTCCACTTACATGCCGCCTTGTTTATCCATTAGAGTCATTAGTAGATCAATAATAGTTGATATTAAATCGTATTTACAGCATTCCTACAATGTCCTTATTGTTTCTTCTGTCTCTTCAAATTGTTTTTTCTGCCCTTAGTATGACTCACAATTTTTTTCCTCATAGCCCAATAGGCTGTGGCATGTGGAAGAGATTACTATAACTATGCCTTTATTAATGTGATGATATGGGTTTTAGGGAAGGGGAGGTGATCACTGCTTCTATGTAAGTATTCTTTTTTAAATTTTGCTTAGTTTTTCAGGTACCATTCATTGCTTTAACACTTCATTGTGTATATGGTACTGAGAGTTAAACTTTTATCCATGCACATGCCAGGCAAGCTCCACAACCACCAAGCTGACACTCCAGCCCCCCAGGTATGCATCTTTTAGTGAGCCTATGGCTCTGAATTGTGGATTTGACAAATGTTTCTTAGGCTTATTCCCCCTCTTGAGAAAGGAAGGCTAGAATAGAGTAAACTGGGTATTTTCCTTCCTCCAGATCAGTTATGCCCTGATACTACCCCAAACATTAGTCTATGGTTAAGTAATTTCTCACTTTTCAAGAATAGAGAGCCTTGGCCAATCGTGGTGGCACAGGCCTGTAATTCCAGCAGCTCAGGAGGCTGAGGCAGAAAAACAGCATGTTCAAAGCCAATCTCAGCAACTTAGCCAGACCCTAAGCAATTTATTGAGACCCTGTTTCAAAATAAGAAATTACTCAGTGGTTACGCACTCCTGGATTCAATTTCTGGTACCAAAAATAAAAGAACAGAATAGCCCTCATGTGTTTCTAAATGGACCCTTATTCCTTCCTGCTGCAGAAAACACAAGGAGGTTTTTCTGTGATAATTAAGTGACAGAACATGTTCAAACTCCTAGAGGCAAATCATGCAATGCTGTGAGATCCCTTTATGATTAGACTCCATGAGAAATGTTAATGCTAAGACTTGTGCATGTTAAGCTTCCTGCAATTAGTTAAACACAGTGTAGCTGTTCCTATTCTTGCAGTTGTTCCTACAATGGTTCTCCCTGTTATTCCCTGTGTATGTCTCTTTACCCCTACAATTTTGGGGTCAATAGTACTTTCCTCCAGTGTCCTCAACTATCTTAAGCATTCACATAGAATTATCATTTTTTCAGTTTGTTCAACTTTTTACTTATTGTTATGGCAGCTGGCAACTTCCAAGCTCCTTATTCAAGTTGGTTTTAATGGCAGAAAAGTTTTCTTTCCCCAAGAGGTATCATTCAAGTCCTAAAACAATAATAAATTTTATGCATTTATTTCAGTTTGTTTATGACAAGATGAATTTGAATAGCACTGATGTAAATCCATTTCACACGTGTCCTTTAGTTTTAAAGACAGTCTAATTATTTGGGTAACTATTAACACACTTCAGGGAGATTGAGATAGAGTAATATGCAACAGCTTATGAACAAACACATGGTCCTTTGGAATATATAATAAAAAAAAACTTTTGCCTATTTTCATATCCCTGGAGTAAAACCAATTTGGTTATGATGTACAGTTTTCTTTTTTAAAAAAAATTTTATTAAGAAATTTATTTGTTTTGTTCCCGACTTTAGTGGGAATGCTTTCAGCTTTTCTCCATTTAGTATTATACTAGCTGAGGGTTTAGCATATATAGCCTTGACTAAGTTCAGAAATGGTCCTTTGAACCCCATCCTTTCTAGAGTTTTGAGCATAAAAGGGTGCTGGATTTTATCAAAGGCCTTTTCTGCGTCCAATGAGATGATCATATGGTTCTT